>APFE030927297.1:7925-18906 GCA_000404065.3 Pinus taeda | reverse complement strand
AAATATATATTTCATCATAAACTCAATTAAATGCAGTTTTATAATGAAAAAAAATAAATATATTATTATAAATATAAAAAATTAATGCATTTTTAATATCTATTCAGGAGGGTATAAGAGATTTTAAATTTGTTTCCCTAAAATATTTGATATTAAAAATGACGAGGTTAAACAAACTAAACTGAAACTAATAATGGAGAAACTATTTAATGAATGCTGTAACAAGCCCCAAATACAGACTCCATTTGTAAAAAGAAGTAATAAAGTATAATTCGTCTGTGGTGTGATCGAGTGTCAGACTTGCCCAATGAGAAGAAAATGGACCGAAGGTTAGACTGGCCCAGTGAGAAGATAATGGACGGAACGAGGTTTTCAAGGACGGAAAGCATTGGAGTTAGAAAATTTACCATCCGAGGTTTTCTTGAACGAGCAACAGCGATTTTTTGGTTCGTTGTTGTTATGACATAGGAGGCCGAGATCGAATCAAGAATGACCGGATGAAACGTAAAAAAACGAATTCAAATCAAGAAATGCAATGCGTAAGGAAAGGCGGCCTAAAAAGTTAAAAGTAGAGATATACATGGTAGTAATTTATAATATATATATATGTGTGAATATCTAAATATGTTTTAAATAAATACACATTTCTATATTTAAAAGGAAAAAATTCACAAAACAAATATTAAATAACATAAACATAATAACAAATTAATTATCTTATTCGGAAAATATATATTGGATCATAAATACAATTAAATGCATTTTTAATATAGAGAAGCGATACGAGAATTCAATATTGGATCATAAATACAATTAAATGCATTTTTAATATAGAGAAGCGATACGAGAATTCAATATAATAAAATTAGATACGGTTAAACAAAAGTACAATTAAATTAATAATGTACAAACTGCATTTAATTTTGTAAAAAAAATGCCTATTGAATTTGTAAAAACAATTTACCTATTTTTAATTGGAGAACAAAACAACAATAGATTTGCATTAATGCGGAAGGAATTGACTTGAAATGGTGGATTTTTTGAAGGGCCAATTTCTACTTGAGCTACATATCCCCGAAATAGATCAAGGAATTTAACTCGCAAGTCTTTGATTGATGGGCAGAATAAACACCGCCGCATACAATGGACAAGGAGCATTTTGAACACACCTCCTGAACACACATATCATACGCTTTGTCAACATCTAAACACACAGATGGTATGCTTTAAGGCCTTCATATATGTGTTGCACCCCATTGTAGTATGAGATTTGTAAAACAGAACAACCATAGATTTGCGTTAACGAGATGGCGGAAGTAATTGACTTGAAATGGTGGATTTCTTGAAGGGCCAATTTCCGGTTGAGCTACATATCACCGAAACAGATCAAGGAATTTAACTCGTAAGTCTTTGATTGATTGGCAGAATAAACACCGCTGCATAGAATGGACAAGTAGCATTCTGAACACACAGACCATACGCTTTATCAACATCTAAACACACAGATGATACGTTTTAAGGTCTTCATATATGTGTTGCACCCCATTGTAGTATGAGATTTGTAGAATAGAACAACCATAGATTTGCGTTAACGAGATGGCGGAAGGAATTGACTTGAAATGGTGGATTTCTTGAAGGGCCAATTTCCGCTCAAGCTACATATCACCGAAACAGATCAAGGAATTTAACTCTCAAGTCTTTGATTGATTGGCATAATAAACACCGCCGCATAGAATGGACACACAGCCTAAACACACAGATCATATGCTTTATCGACATCTAAACACACAGATGCATACGCTTTAACGTTTCAAGGATTTGTAGTATGACATCGATAATAGGTGTATGCGATTTGTAATGGCTGATTTTGATTTATGTCGAATAAACACCACCGCACATAATGGACAAATAGCATCATGAACACACAGATGCATATGATTTAACGCTTTCACAAATGTGTTGAACCCATTGTAGTCGTTGTATGAGATTGCCAGGGTAAACCATGTAAACACTCTTTTGAAAAAAACATAAATTAAATTCAAAACGGAGAAAAAAACAACGAAAATAAAACATTGTAAAATCTAAAATGCATGGCCTTGCAATAAAGAAAATAAACTTGAACAAGAAACAAGACAAGCCAATGCAACGCAGAGTATTGAAGAAAATGATGAGACGAAAGTGAGAACGCATTGTGTGAGATTCTTAATACTAATCAGTGCTTGCCAAAAGCTAGGGAAGAAGAACAGTGCTTGCCAAAAGCCAGGGAAGAAGAAGAACAACAACTACTGGGGAAAAGCAGTAAAAATATCTTCAAGAGTGACATAAAAGAATGGGAAAAAGTAGTAAGGCAATTCAACCGATATTTGGAAAAAGCAGTCACACTTCAAATCAACGGTTGAAAGTGTCTCACCTGATCCAATGGAGCAGGGTAAAAGTGTTGACGATTGTTGATGCATAGGAAGGCCTATCGGGGTAAATATATTTTAATTACTTTATTTAAAATAATAAAAAAAATTTAAACTTAACAAAAATATTAACTTTATTATTATAAAACAAAAAAATATCATATATCTTATAACTCACTTCCATGTGTCTCTCTTAACTTTTTATTTTATTAAATAATATATAAATCTAACGAATCACACTTTTTTCTTTTAATTTTATTAAATCAACTTGACATTAATATTGTATGGTTTGTTTGTTAAGTCGATATGCTTTTTATTATAAGGTTCATCCTCACGACACTGTAGCAAATTCGTCGTCTTCGACACAATCTTTAATGTGTGTCTACTTAATTACAAACAAAATGTTACCACTAAGCTTCACCGACATCGTTGAAGGATGAGACTTGCCATGGAAGGATAAGACATATGGTCAAATATGAGAAAATGGAAGAATGACACATATGAGATTTTTTAAGTTTGAAGTTTGAATTGGTTCTGCGCATTTAAGTTTGGATTGGTATACCTAACTAGTCGCGCATATGAAACAAGAAGTTTCACTGAGCCTGTAGGAAGAGGGGAAGCAAAAGTCGACTAGTAAAAAAGGAGAAAATACCCTTGCTAGGACTAATAGTTGTTGAAGTGAAGCCAATAGCAACAACTATATCTTATGTTGGTTTTCAAGCCTCTGTGGGAGTTATTTGTAGCTTCAGTTTCCGGATTAATCAAACACATCACATAATCCAAAAATGGCAATAGTGGTGGCCTTAGTGGTGTCGCGTAATCACAACTGTTGACTCATCCATCTCTTAACTTCTTGTGTCACTCTATGAGAGCCCAATATGCCCTGTAATATCACCATAGTTCAATATCAAATCTTTGCCTCATCGAGAATTTTATTAAGGGACCTTACGAAAATAACGAATTTCAATGTCCTTGGCCCCTTTTGTTTAGCCACTTTATGCATTTCTCATCATAGGACAGAGGGTTGTGTCCTGTTGCTTAGCCTTAAGGTGCTAGGGAAATTTTGTTCCTGTCGGAGGCCATTTTTCCTTTGAAAAGTGCTTTGCGCCCCTTGTCATTTAAGTTCTTCTAAATGATGTGCTAGCCCAATATCGGAGCCCCTCTCATCGGAAGTTTCCAATCAACGAGTTAACTTTGGAGTTGCAATATTCCCACTTCTTCGATATGCGAGCTCCAATATGACTTCATCACTCCACATGGCACCTCATGAGTAGTGACACGTGTCACCCTGATTTGTCCCCATAAGCCCCTCAAAATGACAAAATTGCCCGCCACATGTCCTTATCGGAACTAGTCATATGTTGCCACGTGTCTCGCTAGGGGAGAGAGAAAAGGGCCTGCCCACCTTTGGTTTTTCAATGAAATCCTTTGTTAATCCCTATTGGCGCTCCTCGATAGTTTTTAACGCACCGGAACTTTTCGATGTCACAACTTTTAAAAGGTTTTCATCTTCAAAAGCTTCGGTTCTTCGATAGTTGATCTTCTTGATGCTCTGATTTGCTAATCTCCTCCAAGCTTTGATACTGCTGCTCAGATGATTTGGACCTTCGACATGCGGGACCTCTGATATGTGATCGTTGATATGTTGATGCTTTGATGTTGCGATGCGCTGGTATGTTCGACCTCCGATATGCAATAACTGATATCTCTGAGGTTGTAATCGTCGATATGCCTGATGTCATTGTACCTTCGTTATTGTGATTTCTGATATTCTGATATGCCTTCGCAAGGCTTCAATCCTTGAAACTTTAGAAGACTCTAGCTTTTGATCAAGGAGTCCATTTTTGGACTTCCACATATCATTGGAAAGCTTGTTAATAACACTTTCCAATGGATAGGGTCTGATTTGGAGGAAGCAAAAGTTGATTGGTAAGAAAGGAGAAAATACCCCCGCTAAGACTAATAGCTGCTGAGGTGAAGCCAATAGCAGCAACTAGATCTCGATCAACTTTCCCTCCTTTCATTCCTCATGTTCATCTATACTACAATAACAATGTCAAAATGTGTATTGTTGTGTGTCGGCCACTAGAACAAACACATTTCTCTTTGACATTAACCATATTTACCCCCTGAGTATTTAGATCTATATATTTGCTTGAGTTTACCTTGACGAAGGACTATTGAATAAAGCCCTGAATTATCGCTTTCCAAATTACGTGTCATATGGAGTGCAACAAAAATCCTTTATATAATATTCAAAAGCACTCATCTCAGATGCCCTAGGCAATGGTCTCCTATTAACCCAGAGGTTGTCTCTAGGAGGCTTATATATATTCTGAAGCACTTGTGTGACAGGAGATAGAAGAAGCTACAACATCTTTTTGGTGCCGTTGTTGGGGAAGGAATCCAAATATTTTTCCCTGGGTATGACAATTTTTACATTCCCTCTGTCGGGTGAGCAAAGGAAGTGTGTGTTGAATATCTCTCACCCTGGCAACTCCACTATTTGAATCTTATTATAAACACCCTGACAAATCCATTGTCTATATCCTTATTTGGTCATCTTGGCTTTCGAGAGGCCTCATACTCGCTCTAATGCTAAACAACAAAAAACTTCCCCTACATTTGAACTTGAGATCACTCACCTAAAGGGGTTTTCAAAATGGCCATTCCTACGTTCTTGGCCAACAAATTTGCTCCACTAGATTTTTCTTCTGTTGCTGGTCATCCCCATCATGTCCCTTCAGTTCATGAATGGTATACCTATTCGCCTAGATTCAGTGGAAACACAGATAAAAAGTCGGACCAACATCTTAAGGATTTTCACGAATGCATGGAACAACAGGGTATTGCTTTTGAAGATGTGAAAATGAAATTGTTCATGTATTCTTTAGATGAAGATGTTGGAGTTTGGTACAAAACAATACCTCATGGCAGCGTATCTTCCTTAAAGATCTTTCACATAGCATTTAATCTTTATTTCAAAAGATTATATTCAATGGGTGCTCTATTTGAATATTGTTATGCACATTTTAATGTTGAAAATATTTCTAAGGTTAATTATCCCGTTGATGATGTTTGTGGGGCTCAACTCCAAGATTACATATAATGGCATCAAGAAGCATCACCCAACAATCAAGAAAGGGAAGAAGGAGACATTATCAAGCTGTAAATAAACCCTCAAGGATCTTATTATGCTGAATTTGATGATTCTCCTTCTCATGATGTGTATGAATTTGATGGGGAGTCGAGTGCTGTAGAACCACAACAGTCTCAATAATGGGAAGCTGCACAAAAAGAGGATGCACACCATGAGGTTAACAAGGAGGCTCTAGTTTATGATTCACATCCTTCACCTAGAGAACAAGTTCAAGAACCTTCCCCAATCTATGATTTAGAGGAGTATAAGATGGTTGCAAACTTTCAAAGGGATTCACTCACAAATAAGTGGGGAGAAGGCTTCCAGTAACAATTTTTTCAAGAAGATCCAAAGTTGAAGGACCAAGTAGTGTCTGTGGCTGTCTGTTGCATAAAGGTTCTTGCTGGGAAACCGTTCAAGAGAGGGAGACAACCACAAATTTTTCTCATCGGTTCTATGACCCAGTGGTTGACTACATGATAACATTCTTCGGTTAACAACAGATGTTGTTTCGAGAGGTTGTATCAAGTTTGTTGTTTAACTATTTTTCATGGTGCATGCTTGTTTTGATTTTTAAATTTCAGCAGCATAAAGGCATTAGGTCCAACACCCAAATGCTAACCTCGTACCATTGGAAGGTTGACCTCACTTGGGTGAATGAGCTCTATGCATAAGTATGATTTGTATATAAATAAGGTCACTATATGAGCATTTAATTTCCAGTTGTTAGAGTTTCTATTCCTACGTTTTAGTATTTTGACGAAAGGACTCCCAACAAATAAATTTCCATGGAAATTTTATGGTTTTATAGGTTCAATATTTTTTTTTGACTCCATGCCCGATGGTGAAGGCTACTAGTTTGTAGGTTCTCAGCACCTTACCAACAATGCATTGTCCCTAGTTGGAGTCAATGTTGTCACTTACTGCAAAATGTGTTTTCAGTTGTCCAAAGAGTAAATGAGAAGAGAAGTTTGCAGTCGTCTTCCAAGCCTCAAAAGGAATCAAAGCCCAAATCGAACCCTCTCCATTGGAAAATTCCTTAAATAAACTTTCCAACTAAATGTGGAAGTCCAAAAATGGACTCCTCGATCAAAAGTTATGGTATTTTGAAGTTTCAAGGATTGAAGCCTTGTGAAGGCATATCATAATATCAAAAATCGCAATATCATAGGTCCACCGACATCAGATATATCAACGATCACAACATCAGATATATCGACGATCGCATATCAAAGGTCGGACATACTAACGTATCGCAACATCAAAGCACCAGGATATCAGCAATCACATATCGTAGGTCCTGGCATTCGACAATCGCATATCGGAGGTCCCGCATGTCGGAGCAGACAATATCAAAGATTGAAGGAGATCGGCACATCAGAGCATCAAGAAAATCGACAATCGGAGAAGCAGAGCTTTTGAAGGTGACAACCTTTTAAAAGTTGCGACATGGAAAAGTTCCAGTAGCGTTAAAAACCGCCAAGGAGCACCGATAAGGATTAACAAAGGATTTCATCGGAAAAACCAAAGGTGGGTGAGCCATTTTCTCTCTCCTCTAGTGGGACACGTAGCAACATATGACTGGTTTTGTACCATGGACTCATTTCAAAATTTTCTGTTTGAAATCTTTGGCGCGCGCGGAGACAAAATTTGAATTTTTGGGGACGGAGGAAAAATTAATTGCGGAGCTATGAAGAAAATCCATGGTGCGCCACTGCTCGGTTTGAAAATCCGGCACGACACATTGAATAGTTCGAAATCCGAAATGCTGAGATGGTAGATAGATGGACATCTCATCCATGCATTAAATTTGGGATGGAAATCGGAAAATCAAAATGTCTGTCAGGAACGTGTCAGTCGTCCACATTAATGCGGAGGGTGGTGGCGCTGGGCAGAGGCCGCGAAGGGGCGGAGCTGGGCAGAGGCAACGGAGGATGGCGGAGGGTGGAGAAATTGCCGGCGGCCGAAGCCAGAGGTTTTTCTGGCCGGTGACAGAATCCGAGCTATTCTACCGCCTGGGTAGACTACTCCCTTAATGGATAGTGACGAAGCAAACGCTCAAGCCGTAGAACATATCAGTTCAAAGGAGATGAAACAATCAACTATTTCATGTTTTAAAATGTGTTTATTTTCGTTAGTACGATTCATTATACATTAGAATACATCAAAAATTTGAAAGGAAAATTTTCATATAGTCATGGTTTATTGAATGGACGTTGTTTATTCTACAAAATTGAAAAAAGGAAAATTCAAACCCAATTAATTTTGTTTTGTTTCATTTGAGTTTTGATTGATACCAAATCTACAGAAAATTCAAACCCAATTAATTTTGTTTTGTTTCATTTGAGTTTTGATTGATACCAAATCTTCCATTTATTTGAGTTTTGATTAATACCACTCAATATCAGATCTTCAATTTTCAATTCAACTGTTGATATTGAGAGAATTTGAGTTGCAATTGGTAAGGGTAACAAATAAATCGTATGCTATTGGGTTTTAATTGAGCGGCCGCTATATATGCCTGTCGTTTGATTTTTCTAAGGCCGAAATCAAACGGTGAGTATATACAACGGCTGCTCAATACAACCCGATAGCATAGGATTTATTTGTTGCCATTGGTAAGGGAGCCAATTATAAAGCCCTGTAGAGTAGGGTCAACGACGCACAGGTAGTGCAAACACACAGATCATGCAATTGCATGGTTCAATAAATGCATGGCACATTCGTGCAATAACTTGTGATGGGCCATGGGAAACACCACCATTGGTTTTCAGTGCTTGTGAGAAATGCAATCAGTGTTATATGTTAAAGAAGAGAAAACAAAGAGCTGCGAAAATTATTATGAGATTTCTAACGCAATCAAAATAACGCCGTATAGCTAGCATTCCCTGCCACTTAGTTTAATTATTGAGCTTTGAAAGATATGAATTAACTTCCACATTTGGATAAGGGCTACATTGTAGATACTCTACCTTTGTTTCAATATAGTTAAATTAGAATAAAAAACAATATCGTACAATACTGCCGACTTTGAGATATTTCGAGTGTACAATCAAGTTTAGCTGAAATTAGAATCAAAAGCCCTAAGATAAATAATGTTTAAAAAGTCTAAAATAAATTATATTTTTTATTAATATTTTCATAATCCACTAACTGTGAAGCATCATCTTATGTTAGAAATTCTTTTTGTTAATTATGCATTTTATTTATTTAATCTATATTAAATAAAATCAACTAATTACATAATTACATTATTATCATGTCGTTGGCAGGTATAATGCAATCGGTATTACGTTGACCATTAATTAGCTTCATTTTTTACCAAAAATTAAACTAAAATACATAAGGTTTACATTATAAAACATAAATAATTTATTTTTTTTAAATGTATTAATTTTATTTATTGAAAATTTGATTCGTTCGTATAATTTTCCTCTTATTGTGTAATTATGTTTGCATCGTCGTTTGTGAATTTGATCTTGGAATCATTGTACTCATATTTCTTCTAAATCTGCCATCTCACATACCAGATTTATTATATGGTTGACTCATGGTACCTTTCAATTGGTAGAACAATTTGGCACAACTTAACACTCTGGATTGAATTTAAGATTACACAATATAATACAAAACAATGAACACAAATTTTGCATGACATGGAAATGTGTCTTTTAGAAACCATGTGCAATATCCACTTCAAAACGTTAAAAATTTTGAAATGTACAAAACATTAAAATTTTCTAAAATATGTGTGCGAAAAAGAAATGGTGAAGGTCGTATCAACATGCCAATGCCCTAAAAAGAAATGGTGAAGGTTGTATAAATAGACTAATGCTCGAAAACTGTTTTGTTTGGTTAAGAGCTTATTTTATTTGGTTGTAAGGAAACAAGTTAACAACTCAAGACTAGAGACATTTGGTAAGAGTGAAAATTTGCCCCCTTATGAACCACTCTTGAGTTATTCCAGGTGGGGTGGTTTTCCTTCAAAAAGGGTCATAAGACAACCTGCATTCATAGTTAACAACCAATGATAGTTGTCTTCACTACCGATTTGACAACTAAATTATATTAACTTTTCCCACCATATAAAAAAAAAAACAACCAATGCCCTACTTCAACTTTCAAAATTTAGATATAAACCTTCTTCCCAGTTCAATCCATGTAAGATTCCTTGCAGCCCCTCTGGTCCACATAGAATAAGGACAATGCTCTTCATACGACTAAGAGAAAAAAGATTTTTTAACTAATAACATTAGACCAAAACTAATTACATCATAGCAATACAAAGTAAATTAGTAACTAAATCAAACTAAGTGGCAGGAACGCTAATTATGCGGCCTTGTTTCAATATTATAATTAACTTAAAAATGAGGTAAAAAATGAGTAAAAGATGGTTGTGGAATTGTTTATTTTGGTAGGTCACCAAAATTTATATTTATGTCACCAGAGTTCACCATATTGCCAGAGGCGCAACTATCCTATTATATTAATGTGGAACTCATGTTATTTCATTAAATGTTTTCAATAAATGGCTTTTAGGTCTAGATATGGTGCTCGAAGTTCACCATATTGCCAGAGGCAGCTATTCTATTATATTAATGTGGAACTCATGTTATTTCATTAAATGTTTTCAATAAATGGCTTTTAGGTCTAGATATGGTGCTCGAATCATGAGAATAAATTTGAATTATGAATGTGTGAATAACTTGTGTAAATCCCCAAATACAACGAAACGCTGCAAATGCTAGACTGGTTAGATTTCTTTGAAAGGTTGTTAGAACTATAAAGTCTTCCTAGAAATCTTTATTCCAATTTTCAAGTTATTAAAAAACCCTCAAATTATGTTATAGGAGTGTTCCACTTTGTCATGAGGTTCACGAAAAAAATAGTGGGGAGCAATCCCCGCAATGTAGTGATACTTGAAAATTCTATTTTATGGAAATTTGAGTATGAACAGTTGAAAATATGATAAAATGTCAGGGAAAATTGCCATAGAACATCAAATTAGTGGTGGAATTACTTATTGAGTTGGCCAAATCCCTCTCGTGTACAACGTACCCTATTCACCTTAAATCCCTTAGAAAATTGTTGTAGAATGATTAGTCGAAAATTTCAAACGCAATCATCCAAAGAGTGCCGAAATTACTTTTTGATTTTGCCAAATCTCTCTGATGTACAACATACAATTTTCTTATGTACTAGGCGAGCAATGTTTCTAGAGTTAAGATGAATCTAGGTTGGTTTAATTATCAATTATGAATATACTATAATTATAATTATACTTATTGATTTTATAATTTATTATGTGATGTTTAATTGGTCGTGATAAACAAGAGTAAATATTTTGAGATTAATCTGATTTAAAAGTAATTTGGAATATTTTAATTATATTGAGAGGTCCAACCCTTCATTTTTATCTTTCTAAATTTATATTTAC
>APFE030927281.1:177542-206607 GCA_000404065.3 Pinus taeda | reverse complement strand
CAAGAATTGTTCATTTGTGTAATGTAAAGGAGGTTGCCCCCTCGAAGAGGCTGAATTCTAAGGCGTTCAACTATATTTGCTATCTTTTTGTGAGTTGGTTTCATAACAACCATTTACCACTCCAAACCCCTCTCAAAACCGCCCATCTCCCACGAACGTCTATTTACCCCAGTCACGTCATTTCCTTGCCACGTCTCTACTCCTGCGCCTTCCTTCCACACTAACATGTCAACTATTTCCGCCAACCATGTGCCCCCACATTATCTCCCACCTCCACGTCATATGTTCGTTCCATGGTCAATTAAAACAATGCTTTTTCCCTATATAGCACAGTAATTTAAAACACAGTTTAAAAACAACTAAAAACGAATTTTCAAAAACTGAAAGAGGTTTTTGTTCCTAACATCCTCATGTACAAAAGCCTCCCTCAGTTTTCTAACAGCTATTATGGTTTGGGAGATTCTGATGAAGCTTTGCAGGCATATTTTCCCGAATTTTCCTGTTTTTAGTCAGTGTTTTCAAATGCGGTTTTCGAGCAGGTGGAAATGAATTTTTAAATACTGAAAGAGGTTTTTGTTGCTAAACAAAAACCTCTCTCAATTTTCTAACAGCGATTATGGTTTGGGATATACAAAGGGATCACTAGACCCTATTTTTCAGAATTTCGAGAGGAAAAATCTCATGGACAGTTAGTGACTTGGATGCCACCTCATCAAATAAGAGTTTCTATCCAATTCGAATTGTTGTTCCTTATCACCAGCCATCCTCAAAGATAGTGCCAAGTAGATTCATTAGTTTTGAATGTCCTATAATTTAGTCCTATTTTTGTAATACAGTTTTCAAATATTTGTAATGAATCTTGATATTTTCTATCAAGATATTTTGTGAAGAATTTGTATAAATACTTCATCAATTGAAGTAACAGATGTTGGGACTCGGATTGAGAAAGACTACCATTAGTATAAAGTCAATCACTTGGTTTAGTGGCCATTTGCATTAATACAAGCAAGTTGTTTCAGGATTCCTGTGTCATATCTATGTGGTGAAGTGCTTCTTACTGTAATTCGGTTTTTCTCTCTATTTTTTCATATGTATTCATATCTGTATTGTCTTTAAGAAAATTAAGTTCAGAATTTGTTTCAAAACACTCTGTTCTGGCTTAAAGCAAAATCAATGTTTTCTTCTGAAGTTTAAATATAGAATTCTTAATTGCTCTATATTTAAAGTGAACCCAATATGTTCTTCCTTCTCCATCTCATAAACTACAAGGATCTAATGGTATGCCTACCTTGCCCTGTTGCACTTAATCTTGATTATTTCTGCATTGGATCATCTTAAACCCTTCTGACTCCATTTCCCAATGGCCTTCCCTTGTTGTTCCAACCAAGCCAATTCGAAAACCAAACTCTAAAATTTCATAACTAGCCTAATATCTCAATATAAACAAATCTAAATCTGAAAGGGAGATCCCTCTCTTAAGTTGGCAAGGCTAGATCCTAGCTTCCAAGCGGTTTTGTGGTTACCTTTACAATTATTTCCCATCCTTATTAAATTACAGAGTGATAACACCTAGCGCATTCCCAAGGCAATTATTCCCTCTATCAACTCACATAAGCCTCCTGCGTGACTCGCTCCCTCACAAGCTCACACACAAAACTCGTGCTCAAGAATGAATACAAGTGTGCCTTTGTTCCTCCTTATAAGCAATTTGAACGGCTAAATCTAGCAAACTATATTTTAGGAATTGATTTTGTGATTGATGAGTTAACTGAGTTGAACTAACTCATGCAACTTGTCTCATTTGAATTCTAGAACTTGAGATTCAATCACTTGTCCTTTTCCCAAATTAACTCGCACTAGAAGACAATAAACTCGACATTCCACTTTTGCACATTGGTTCACTACTTCATAACTCGTCCTAATTTTTAGGAACGAATCCTAAATTTTAGAAATTCGTCCTAACTTATAGGGAACTCGAGCATGCTAAGGAGAAACTCGTTGTGGTCCCTTTGATTAAAGCACAAATCAAGGAACCTTTCTTACTATTATTTTCAACACTCCCTCTTAGTGAGGAAGGTGCTTCTGGAAGACCCTCGTCCACCTGGATCTATCTCCAATACTACCACGTTCTCCATTGTTGTAGTTGCTCCCTCTAATTAGAAGACTTCCATGCTTTCTTCAACGGAACCTGATCTAAAGACTTGTTCTTTCCCACCATGTTCGGCAAGTCCATTACTTCAGTCATAAGTGTCATGTACCTTGTGTACCTCTATGGCTACTTCCTCTAGTTGGAAGTGATACTGGAAGGTTCAACTCTCTTATAATCTCCCTTAACCAAATCCTCTGCCCACTTGGCTCGAACTCTCCCTATACTAGGAGTCTCTTACTGAGTGGATGCCTCCACTCGACCTGGTCTATGCTCATTATCATCCTATTGGTCATCCCAACTACCAACTAGCTTAGACTCAAACTAAGATACTAGTTGAGGCTCCATCTTGAGATCTCTATCTCGCTCTCATTGAAACACCACTTCTCTACTCTGAGCTCTCCCTGCCTTGTTGCTCAAGGTCGCACCTGTCTCTACCTGCAACTTGTAGAGATTCTTCACCCTCACACCTATCTGATTCTTACATCTAGAAGCTAAGTGTTGGAGGTACACCTTACCTCTGCTGAAGATGATATCATATCCCTTGTCCTCAAGGGTAGCTATCGAAACAAGATTTTGCCTCAATCCTGGAACATAGAGAGCATCTCTAAGATGAAGAGGATTACCTAACTCCTTCTGAAAACTGACAGTACCAACTCCTCTGGTTGCATACTGACCATCATCTTCAAGCTCAATCTGAAACTTCATGTCCTTCTCCTTCAGTTGGTTGAAAATCTTCTTGTTCCCAGTCATGTGGAAGGATTCTCTTGAATTAATATACCATATATTGCCATCTGTTGAGCTTGCCATGCAAGCAATCAATGAGAAATCTTTCTCAAACTAGGCAAAAAATGCATCTACCTTCGTTAATGCAGCAACATGATCCTTACTGGACTCCTTCTTCCGCTCAAGACACTTAGTGGCATAGTGTCCAAACTCATGGCAATGGAAGCACTTGGCCCCTCCTTGGTCCTTCTTGCCCTTGGCCTTACCTGCAGGAGCATATTTCTCCTCTTCCTTCTCAACCTTTGACCCCTTTCCACTGTTGCTCTCAGCAAGACTGAGACTGAGCTCCTCCCGAGTGAAATCACTACACAGGCATTCCCAATATGGCAGTTTATCTCATCCAGTAATCCCTTGAACGAAAGTATCCCACTCCTTGGTAAACTTGTTTATAGCAAATCGCACTAGTTCACTGTCTTTTGGTTTCTCTCCTACAGCTGCTAGCTCATCACGAACGTTCTGGAATCTAAACTCTAGTGAGATAAGAAGTTACGTTCTCACCCTTTTGCATCTTGGTGACCCTCAGCTTCTCCTTGAGAATCATTTTACGATTCTCAAATGGATCCTGGTATAGCTTCACAATGACATGCCACATTTCCTTTGCGGTATCCTTACCAGAAACATGCAGAACTATATGATCTCGGACTCCATTTAGGATCATCCTCTTGGCTTTGGCCATCTCCCTTTAGAACTGTCATAACTAGTTTGTATTTGAAGGTTTTGCAACACCTTTCTTTGCATAATCCTTCAATCCAAACCTATCCAACAAGAATGTCATTCGGACTTTCCATATGCCAAAGTTCGAGGCACCATCAAGTTTATCCTGATCTCTCAACCCTGTTGTGGCCATCTCTCAAATATAAAATCTATGTGCTAGTTGATTTTGTTCACAACTTTGATACCATGGAGAAAATCCACGAAATTCTACAACTGCTAATATGAACAATTTGAAACTAATTTCTTTTCATATAGACACAGAATTTCTTTACTTATTTTGCAACGGAATAAGAACAAAAATAAATACATAATCACACAATTCAACAACACAATTTTCCTAGGGAACCCAACTGGGAAAACCCTTTGTTTGCTTGAGAATTTTATTGATAGAAGAATGAGCAATAGATCTCTTACAAAACAGCTTTGTCTCAATAGAGAATACAATGATTTCCCTGCTTGAACTAAGCTTGAAACACTTTGCAAGACCCCTGATCTACTTTCCTTCTTGCCTTTCCTGAATGAGCCCGAAATCCTTGTGCAAATTCTAGAAATAGCCTCCTATTTCCTAGCGCATGAGGAACTCCTATTTCTTAGAAATTTCCTCCTTTTTCTAGCGCATTCCCAAGGCAATTCTTCCCTCTATCAACTCACACAAGCCTCCTGCTTGACTCGCTCTCTTGCAAGCTCACACACAAAACTCATGCTCAAGAATGAATATAATTGTGCCTTCATTCCTCCTTATAAGCAATTTGAATGGCTAAACCTAACAAATTATATTTTAGGAATTGATTTTGTGATTGATGAGTTAACTGAGTTGAACTAACTCATGCAACTCGTCTCATCTCAATTCTAAAACTTGAGATTCAATCACTTTTCGTTTTCCCAAATTAACTCACAATAGAAGACAATAAACTCGGCCTTCCACTTTTTCACATTAGTTACCTGCTTCATAACTCATCCTAACTTTTAGGAACGAATCCTAAATTTTAGGAACTTGTCCTAACTTATAGGGAACTCAAGCATGCTAGGGAGAAACTCGTTGTGGTCCCTTTGATTAAGGCACAAATCAAGGAACCTTTCTCACTACTATTTTCAATAGATCTGACACTTAAGGCATAGGGCTTCATATTAGATTTGAATCAAGTGACTATGTACCTTGAAAAATGTATGAGAAATTTATGACCATTTACACTTAAACTATGCAATTATGCCAACATCATATTAGTGTCAAATTACAAATAGGGGTAGCATCAATTGCCTATAGCTAAAATTTGAGTGAATGATTGATAAGAACCATCAATAAAAGCTAGTTTCTCTATTCACTTAAAGTTAATTTGCACCTAAAAATGAATACACTTATGCTACTCTTAGGCTGGGTTCATATTTGCTTTTCATTTTGAGACAGGAATTGTATAAGAGCACTCAATGTTCACTAGTCATTACTCTTGCATTTTGAAACACAAGAGGCAGCACAACCCACAAATAAGAATTTCATATGGACTCGTCTATTTCCTAGTTCTTTATAACCATATGTGGGATTCTACATCTTTTATTATCAACTTCAATGTCAAAAGTTCATAACCATAGAAGAGATGCATTTTATGATCTTCGTGAGTCTAAATTTTAGATATTAAACCCAAAATGGTGCATGATATGGCTAAGTTTTAAGCGTTCTAAGGAAGATTGTATCACTATTAGGGACCAAATAGAAGTCATAAATTTGTTATATTTTTCCATAGAAGAGACCAATTACAATTTTGTTTGGTTTAGCTGTGTTCTAACACTAAGTTCATACATAATGATTCTTGTGACATTAGCCATGCGCAACTTGTGTTTGCCAACAATATTATTTTTATGTACTAAGATACAATGAAGTGGACAAGGAAGCAAATGAGCACTTCATTGAATGATGCTACATGTAGCACCCATTGAATCAAGTATGTCATGACATAAACAATTAATTGCGTTTCAAGAGTATGGAACACCAATTGCAATAGGACAATTTACGTGGGTGCAGTTGTGAAATTCATTAAAGTCACAAAGGTGCCATAATAGGCCCCAATCAAAGCAATGTCATTTGGCAATAGCAATGACAAACCATAAGGAGCACCCATTACACAAGGTTGTGCTCAAAGTATAGTTCACAAAATTGTTACAATACAAACCATTACACAAGGTAGTGCTAGAAGTATAGTTTATTGTTGTTACAATACAAGGTAGCTACATTGTTCTAAGACCACCCATCTTGATGCTCCCATATGATTTTATACTTGGATACAATACAGGGAATTGGGATGTTTGGAAGAAAGTCTTCTTAGGGTACATTGCACTCAGTAGTTGATCAAGACCTACACTTTGGCCATCATTAGACCTTCTTCATACATTATTAGGGGCCCATATGACTACATTTCATTCATTACTAGACATTCCCTATCATTTGACCAATTTTCTATTTTTAGGGTTTTCTATTTTTAGAAGGTCTATTTTTAGCAAGGGTGCCACCTAGGATGACATGTGGTGCTGACTAAACACTAGCTAGAGGATAACATGGACAATTCCACTCCATTAATTGATACTACCTCGTGCATAGACCTTCCAGAGTGAGTACGCACCTCCCTCCTAATTTTTAGCAATTAGCCACCATTTTTCTCTCTCCTCCCTTTGTTAGTTGACTTTTACTCTTATTTTGGAGTTTAATTGAGTTTAACCAGTTAGTTTTCTACATGAGAGTTATTAATTAGTTCTAACTGATTTCTAAGTCTACTTACCTCTAGTTCACTCCATTTTAGGATATTTGTTAATTTAGAGTATCCCACCATAATTGACTTATTTGCCAACTAGAGAAAGTGCTTTTGAGTTATATTGAGTGCATACACATGGAACCCTAACCCAATTTGAATTGGTTCTTCCTCTTGGAGAATCTATATATTGTATTCATGTTAAAATATAATATATTCAAATTGTCTCCTTCATTCATTAGTCAATTTCTCAATAGTTATATTCTCTCTTCTTTCTTGTTTTTCATGTAGCTAGTCTAGTATTTTTTCACACTTAGATCATATGATTGTGCTTAAAATCCAACATGGTATCTATTGAAAAATGTAACTAGTGTCAGTCTTCATACTTGTATTTGAAATGTATTTGAAAGTGTCAATCTTTATACTAATTAAAGCATGTGCTTTATGTTTGGGTCAATGATTTTTAGGTAAAAGCCTCCATTGTAGGCTTCTAGGGTTTATATCAAGAGTCCTTGTCCTTGTCAATATGTTAAAGACCTCAATCAATAAAAAAAAAAAAAATTATGTAAAACAGGTCATTTAGACCTCCTCCACCAAGTCGCCCTAATTAGAGAGGCAGCAACCACTATTAAAGGGCAGCGACTCGACTCATTTGGAACACATTCACAACAAGTTTGATATGCAGTTGCTGGAGACAGAAAAAGGGTGTGAAATTCAAGGAAGAGGAAGGAAACCCTAGCGAAGGAGAAAGAAGTCTTTTTCAAGCATAAGAAGTCAATTTTTTTCTCTCTCCTTGTCTCACATGTGCAAAGTTGTTGGGTTGTTGGAAAGGCCGAAATTGCAGTATTGTAGCTCGGCCGAAATTCTAAAGTGGTTGGGGGTCGAAATTATGGATTGTTGCTGGGTTGAAGCTGCTAGACAAGAAGAGACTACTAGAGTTTGTTGAATCATCTTAGAAGGCTAACTTGGTGGAGGGGGAAGGTCTTTTGGGTCTAAGGTCTTGGTCTATCTCAATCTGATTTACTAGTGGAAGAGTTTGACTGAGTTTTCCCCTATAGTGGGGTTTTAGCCCTGTCTGAGTGCCTACATCTGGTGTCGTTAATCTTCATGTTTTGATTTAATGATTGCTTGAAGAAACAAAGATAAAAAAAGAACATAAAGAGAAGATAGTAAGACTATAAGAATATCACAAGTAATTATCAACATAAGAAAATCTTTTTTCCTTTCTTATTTTCTAACGTGGTATCAGAGCTAAGGTGAAGAAGGAAGAAAAAAGATGGCTTGAAGGTCAATTAAAGAAGGGTTAAGAAGGAACAAGAGAAGGCCATAAAGGAAAGGATCATATAAGAAGAAAAGCCTACTATCTATAAAGACTATGTCAACCTCAATGAAGACGAAAAACAAGCTAGAAGGAGCCTCCAACTACAGGGCATGAAAGAAGAGGATAAATCTTATTCTCGCTAAGCATAAAGATTTGGATCTCGTTCAAGGAAAAGTTAAGAAACCTACAGATGATGCAAAAAAGGAGAAATTCAGAGAAATCGACATCTTGGCCATGAATCTAATAGTAGATGGAGTGAACGAAAATCTAATTCCATACATATCCAATATAGATCCCGCTCAAGAAATGTATGAAGCCCTCTCTAGGTTGTTCACCATCAAGAACAGTGGTCAAATAACTAGTCTCAAGAATGAACTAAGAATAATAAAGATGACTAAAGATGATATTGTTTCATCATGTTTTGTAAGAATCTCTAGAATAAGGGATGAACTCCAAGCTATAGATAAAGTTGTACCAGAAAAGGAACTCATGGTTGCTACTCTACTAGGTCTATCAAAATCTTGAAGCTCTTTTGCATCAAGAATTAGCAGTTGGAAAGATACTCTAACCTTTGAACAAACATGTAATGCATGCAATCAAGAAGAAGCCCGCATATCATTAGTAAGTGACAAAAAGGAGGATGAAGAAAACAACACTTCAAATGCCTACTCTGCTCATCACAAGAAGAAAGGAACATACAAGAAGTTCAAAGGACCAAAGAAGAAGGTTGATCTATCAAAGATTGAACGCTACAATTGTCATAAGATGGGACACTACAAAAATTCAATGTCTTGAGAATCCAAGGAATAAAAAGAGAGAAAGAGAACACGCAAATGTTGTCGATAAAGCTCCACCTAAGAAGAACAAGACTAAAGAATCTGAAGTCAAAGACTTGTACTATTAAGTCTTCTCTTACATATCCTTCTTAGTCTACTATTTTAAGTTTTGTAATATGTTTTTATTTCTAGAGTTTATACATCTAATATATATTTTTAGAACTTTTTGAATTATTTTAAAAGGTTGTAGGTATCCCTCAAAAGGATTGGATTAAGAGGGAGCCTCCACCATTTTACCAAAAAGATAAGTATCTTGTTCCTTGTTTCCTCTTTTTATGTTTGGTTTCCTCTTTTATGTTTGGTTTCCTCCTCACATCAAAATTTGTTTGTATTGTATACTAATAACCTTTTCTTTATAATTTTCCTTGGTAGGAAAGCTTGCAGAATACACAAAGGTTGTGGAGTAGACTTCAAAGGAAAGACTCAAGTCATAAAATAAGTTATGTTGCAAAGGAAGCCCTTCAAGAATTGATGTCCTACAAGGTTTGTTAAAGAACAACTCAAGGTATGTCATGGACTACAAGATTTGTTGCAAGGTTTTCTTTATACAAAAGGTCTAATCATTCTTCTTTTGAAATTTGCTTTATATTACTGACATCTTTAGGTCTAGGATCTTGAATCTTAAAGATTCTTGTTAAGGTGATTAATCATTAAATTGAATCTAACCTCGTAATATTGTTTCTTGTTCATTTTTGTGAAACCCTAACCTTTAGGGTTCACTATAAAACCCTAGCCTCTTGATTCTAAGGGTATGTTAATGTTAATAATGAAACCCTAGTCTACTTAGGAGTTGTTGATAAAGTACAGAACATATAATGAAATCCTATTATTTTGATGTTTGGGGTTTTGATAATGTTATGGTAAAAAACCTAATCCTTTAGAGTTCACTATTAATGTCTAGGTTATATAATGAAACCCTAGACTTTTAGGGTTTATGATCAAAACCTTTGTAATAACTAAAGTAAGATCCTAAGAATGAAACCCTGGGTGTATATTCGTCTATATGATCGAAACCCTAGCCTAGTCAAAATTGTTGTATATATAACTTTGATGTATTGATATTTGTATCTTGGGTTTACCTAGTAGATATTGATGCTAGTACATGATAATGAAATCCTAGATATGTATATACGAGTATGGTTACCTAATTGTTGAAATCTAGGGTCTATAACACAACCCTAGTAGAATCTATTATGAATTCTACGAAAGAATACTAAAACCCTAGGTGTATAGTGCTATGATTGAATCGATATCTAGATTGAGTTGCTTTAAGTCTTGATGATGGAGTCTAGGGTTTGTGACAAAACCCTAGCAAGTTGTTGAAGTATAAAATATAAAAGATGTGACCTTTGTTGAATATGAACCTAACTAGGTTTAGGTATTTGATGCCTAAAAATTGAATGTTTTGATGTTTCCATTGTAATAACATGATTTTGATATAGTTAACTTCATGCTTCTATTTGTCTTTGGTTGTACTTTCTATTAAAGTTTTGTAGGTACATAATCTTCAAAATGTTGAAGGTATTCGATGATAATAATGATGAGCATGATGAAGGAAGCTATAAGAATGATGATGATCAAAATGACCTCGATGCCATGAGACAGAAATGAAGCCTTAAAAAGATGAAGATTCATCGATATCATGAAGTTGTTGATCTCCCTAAAGTTGAGAGGGAGCTTAGATAGAAGAAAAGGTATATCTCCCCAGTTAAGAGGGGGGCATATTATGACAGTCATAATAAATACCTTAAAGAAAGCATGAAAATAAAGAATGAATGAAAGTACTACAAATGGATTTGAAAACAAAGATTTGAGAAGAACTTAAGTTGTATTTGGTGCTAACGAAAAAATGAAAGAAGAAAGTTTCTGACAAATTATATTTGGATAACTTGGTGACGATATATGTAGCATCAAGATGATTGAAGGACCCCAAAGGTTTGTGTTTACTTGTATATATTTGAAGGTTTATTATTGATTGGGGTTGTTTTTGTACAAGTAAATCTGTCCATAAGAAGGTTGAACATTTTGGAAGCATGCTTGGACTAGTGAATATATATGATTTAGTTTATAAGGAGAGATGTAAGCATCTGGGACTGAGTGTTTGATGCTTGGGAGGACATTTAGACGGCCTTTGTGTTGATGTCTAGATCCTAAAGTAGGAAGGGTGGCGTTGGTCATGGAGCTTCAACCTTGGATACGCACCTAGATCCCAGGGTTGGTGTTAGAGCTTAAAACATTGATGGTACCTAGAATGGCTAAAACTTGAGTACACCTTAGTCCCACCCAATTAGAGTACCCTGGTCAGGTATCTAATATGTAGCACTACGTGTTGTATGAACTCTTCATAGAGAATATCATTTTGAGATCTTCCATGTACCTTTGTATATATGTAATTATGAATACCTACCTAATTAAGAGGAAGTGTTGAAAAATGTAACTAGTGTCGGTCTTCATAATTGTATTTGAAATGTATTTGTCAAAAGAAAGAAAAAGAAATTTTATTATAAAAGAAATTGACTTATTAAAGCATGGGTTTCATGCTTGGGTCAATGATTTCTAGGTCAAAGCCTCCATTGTAGGCTTCTAGGGTTTATATCAAGAGTCCTTGTTCTTGTCAATATGTAAAAGACCCTTCTTGGGCTTTGTCAATCAAGAAAGAAATTTATTTTTATGTAAAATAGGTCATTTAGGCCTCCTCAACCAAATTGGCCTCCCCCTGGACAAGTCGGCCTAATTAGAGAGGCAGAAATCACTATAAAATGGCAACAACTCGACTCATTTGTAACACATT
Source organism: Pinus taeda (assembly GCA_000404065.3). Taxonomy (NCBI): domain Eukaryota; kingdom Viridiplantae; phylum Streptophyta; class Pinopsida; order Pinales; family Pinaceae; genus Pinus; species Pinus taeda. The sequence goes on along the minus strand of APFE030927281.1, from coordinate 195,275 downwards.
CACAACAAGTTTGATCTGTAGTTGTTAGAGGCAGAAAAAGGGTGTGAAATTCAAGGAAGAGGAAGCAAACCCTAGTGAAGGAGAAGGAAGTCTTTGTCAAGCATAAAAAGTCGAATTTTCTCTCTCGTGAAGTTGTTGGGTTATTGGAAGGGACAAAATTGCAATACTGTTAACTGGGCTGAAATTCTAAAGTGGCTAGGGGGTCAAAATTATAGATTGTTGTTGGGCTAAAGTTGCTGGACAAGAAGAGACTACTGGAGTTTGTTGAATCATCTTGGAAGGCTGACTTGGTGGAGGAGGAAGGTCTTTTGGGTCTAAGGTCTTGGTCTATCTCAATTTGAATTACTAGTGGAAGAGTTTGACTAGGTTTTCACCTATAGAGGGGTTTTAGCGCTGGCTGAGTGTCTACATCTCCTATCGTTGATCTTCATGTTTTGATTTGATGAATGCTTGATGAAACAAAGATAAAAGAAGAACATAAAGAGAAGATAATAAGACTATAAGAATATCACAAGTAATTATCAACATAAGAGAATCTTTCTGCCTTTATGATTTTCTAACAGTATCAAAGCATAAGTGCGCTGATATTTTATTGCATATTTTACAAGTTAGAAAAGACCACAAAGAATGAACCAACTCACAATGATCCTCAACCTTTTCAATTACTTTGACTAGAAGCCTATTATGAATAAAATATATATAAAATAATATAAATAGTAATAGTCATAAATAATGATTAATTAACTAGTAATTAGTAATGAGGCATGTCTCTAAGGACATGACCCTTCATTAAAGGGTTCCAACCTAAGTATAGATACAGGACCCTCAGTTGTAATCAAATCATCATCTCATATCAATTATTTTATACGTTATTCAATAAATATATTTCTTATCCTCAATGGATATCTCAGTATACGAAGTGTTTTGAATATTATTGCAAAGTACAAACTTTGTTCGTAACATTGGTATTAGAGTTGTTTAATCCTCTGGTTGCTCAACTGTTGCACAGAGCTAGTCTGATTCGGCCTTTGGCAATCAACTTTATGTCAACATTGTTGTCGCGCAATTGAAGTGTCTACTCAGAGTTTGGAGGTTCTCCAATTTATCATTGGGCCCTTTGGCATGATACATTAAAGAACAAAAACAAAGTATATATAATATAGATATATATATATAAGTTAATATAATATATATATATAATAATACACAACAACAAAAAACTTTGAGTAAAAGAATAAAATATATTAGACTGTCTAGACTGTATGCGAGTATGAAAAAAATAAAAGTTTATTAAAATATTAATAATATATAAATATATATTAAGGTTATAATAAAAAAATGATATAAAAAAGGGGCGTAACCACACAAGGCCGCACAGGCACCCACCAACGACCTGCAATAGTGGCCACTACGACTGACCAAATCTAGACTCCGCCAATGCAACCCTACATCTTTTGTCTGCAACATCGTCGTGCTCAAAACAATGGCATTCTTCTTCAGCCGCTTGTTCACTGTGCTTCCACTGTAACTGATCCAGCCACTACCCCGTTCATCTAGACTACAGTGACGATATTCAATTGTTCAATCCACCTGATCTATTCCCATCATTCATATACAACATATTTTGATTCGTGCAATCAACGTATTATTCATCCATACAACATACCCCTGCAAAAAGACCTGTGCAGTTGTGCCCCATGTACAAATAGAGTCACATCCATACACAAAACAAGATTATTTCTAAGGGTTCTAATTTAAATAATTTGCTCGCCTTCATATTATTTATATATTAACTGAATTTAAGCAAGGCTACATAGACCATATATTAAATCAAGGTCTGAATTGATTCAAATAAACATAAGGGATACATTAAAGTGCCTTGAGTAAGTCAAAGGATATGAAATGTGTTTTTGAGTTATTTTTTTTATGAATATTATAAAATATAAAATCTTTCTTTGAGGAAAAAGAGAGAAGGAAAAAGTTATATATATATATATATATTAAGGGTTTATAAAGAAAAAAATTACAAATTACACAGAGTGGGGATTTATATTAAGGAGATTATTTTTAAAAAGTTAATACATATTATTAAATTTTAAAGTTTATAAAGGGCTAAATCTAAAGTTATAAGGATATTTATAAAGGGAGCTCATTATATTTTGAAGAAGTGAGTCGTATATGAACAATATAAAATCCTTAGTCAAAGTGTACGAAATTATTGAGGAATACAAAATGGAGTCAATTACTGAAGACAAAAAAATAGATTATAATTTGGAAACAGAAGAGAAAGGAAGATTTCCAGAAATTTCATATAACTATGTTTCAGTGCTATTCAAATTAAAGGGACTCTTGCAGGAAAATATGTCATTATTTCTCTCGCCCACTGAAGGTAAACTTATATAAGACCTAAAATCGCTAATTGGTGATTCCCGAGTCCAACATAATTGAAAAATTAGACCTTTGGAACACAAAACAATATGACATAACCGATTTACAAGTAAACATTGGGGACTACACATTTATATCCCAATTCTTTGTTCAATCCTTTTGGGGCAATCGAGGTGATATAATTTTGGGTTCACCATGGATGGAAACTCTAGGGTCCTTCATCCTAAATGAAAAGAAAAAGTTTCTAACATTCTCCTACAAGAAAAGAAAAAAATAACGCTAGAGGATGTTACATTGAAACCAGATTCAATAACACCAGAAGACATAAAAGATACTTCAAAAGTAATTCTTCAAGAAAACCAGAAGGCAATGCAAAACATGCAGAAAGAAGTTGAAAAGATTATCACGGACAAAATCACAAATGTTACTCACTTCAAGGACCACAACAAGAAATTACTAACACAAATTAAGAAACTTAAAAATGATAAAAAGTCATTGAAAAACAAACTGGAAGAACTTATGATGAAAGAAGCATCAAAGTCTTCAGACGTAACAGTCCAAGTCGAAGAAAAAGGAATGAATATTGATCTAGTCAATACAACAATTCAAGATAATGACAAACAAATAGAAGTAAAAACATATTCCGATGTCGCAATTCAAATGACAGAGATTTCAAGTAAAGATCCAATAATTAACCAAGTGACTTTTGTACCTAAAGGGGATCAGATCACAAGAACTCCTTATCTACACCCGAATCACAAGAACAGACATCTCAATCAGTTTGTGTATCTGTATCACTTGGAACAAAAACAACAAGCTTATGTTCCAAAGAATAATGATGTCAGCATAATCCAATCTAATGATAACAATTTATCCAAGCTATCAAGTAATTGCAAAGTTCCACAGAAGATTGATTTAGGATAGTCAGATTCCTTCTTAGTACGACAATTTTGTTTATCACTCACAAGATCCTATCATCATGTATCAACGAAGATGACAAATCAAAGAACTTTGAAAAGTTACGAAAAAATAAAAGACAAAGAAACAGAGGACACGCCTTGTCAACAATAAGCTTTGAGGACAAAGATTTATGAAGAGGAAGGCAATGTTATGAAAAAAATATATATATAATAATACAAATAATATAAATAGTAATAGTCATAAATAATGATTACTTAACTAGTAATTAGTATTGAAGAGGCATGTACCTAAGGACATGACCATTCGTTAAACGGTACCTGCCTAGGTATATATACGGGACCCTCAGTTGTAAACAAATCATCATCTCATATCAATTATTTTATACATTATTCAATACCTATATTTCTTATCCTTAATGGATGTCTTCGTGCACCAAGTGTTTTTGAAGATTATTGTAGATTACGAACTTTGTTCGTAACAAAGCCAAAGGTCCTTTTATTGCTACACTAAGGGACTCTACAAGATTACAATAGGTACTAAAACTGAGCCTACATCAGTCATTGAGAAATAAAAATACTTCAATAGGATGGATGAAGCCTACAGGATAATTTTTTTGTCCATATCCCTTGATCTACTCTTTCATGTTGAGTCATGCTCAATACCTAAGGAAGGTTGGACAAAATTGGAGGGATTGTTTGGCAAGAAAGATGAGTTAAGAGAATATCAATTGGAGATCAGTTGATTTCTCAATATTCCAATCATTTTGAGACCCTATAGGAGCTCCAAGTTCAAGACTCTGGTGACGCAGGGAAAAGATTGTGGAAAAGATAGGGAGGGGGAATGAATTATCATTTTCATGTTTTCTAAACTAGGTCATCAATATTTAATCTTTGTCTCTTCTTTCCATATTGCTAAACTCTCCATGGGTAAGAATTAGGAGATGACATCTTTGGATGATTTCTTTCAATCCTTAATAAATGAGCAAAATAAGCTCATACACATTGAGGTTCTTAAGCCTTCCACACCCTATGTGCTTATAGTGAATGATGATAACAACAAAGACAAGAAGAAAACGAGGGATCTTGATCATAAAGATGGAGAAAGTTCTCGATCTCATAAGGAGAGTAAGATTTCCAAGGGAGAAAAATCTAATAAGGAGAGAACAAAGTGTGGCTATTGCAATAAGGGGTTCCATCTAGAGGGTTCTTTTATGGTGAAGACAATTGATTTAATGGCCAAAGCACTAAAGACAAGCCTCCAGAGAATGGTGTAGATGATGCATTCACTATTATTGTTTCATCATCTAATAAAAAGATTTTAGACTTAGTTTCCTCTAATCATAGGGCTACATCAGAGCGTTCATCTTTGATACCTTGCACTAGCCCTACTATAGCAGCTTCTCCAACACCTCTTTTTGACAAAGGTCTTCAAGATGATTTTGCACTCTTTGGAACAGATTCTTGGTAAAATTTTAGGATCTACTTTAGAAGTCCATCAGCAGCCCATTATAGATCTAAATCACATGCTATGGAGGGTACATCATACTCCACAGTCAACTAATCCACTAGTGGGTGAAACTACCAAGTCCCAAAGAACTAGTTTTCAATTATTTGGTACTCCACGAACTCTCATTGCTACTGTTAGCAAGTGTGAGGCTCAACCAACAACAAAAGGATTCTCATATGATGATATAGGATAGATCTACGGACAGATTCATGATGGGGTTGACAAGCAACACCAACCTTCTTCATAACAACTGCATAGTTAACAATATGCATTGAATTTTGAGGGAATTTTTCTTCCCACTAGGTTTCCCTCTTAACCTGAATCTTCTCATACTGTGTCCTGCATAAGTTATTCCATGAGTACTTAACATGGCTACAAATTGCCAGGATTCATTGATTGTTTTTACATAGTTGCTGTTCATTAGGACCTACACTCTAGCGATCATTAAACCCCCTTCATACATTATTAGGGGCACATATGACCACTTTCCATTCATTACTAGACATTCTCTATCATTTGGAAAATTTTCTATTTTTAGGGTTTTCTATTTTTAGCAGGAATGCCAACTACGATGAGATGTGGTGTTGACTAGAGACTAGTTGGAGGGTAACATGGATAATTCCACTCCGTTAATCCATACTACCTCATGTATAGGCGTTCCTAGAGTGAGTACACACTTCCCCCCTATTTTTTAGTAGTTAACCGCCATTTTTTTCTCTCCTTCCTTTGTTAATTGACTTTACTGATGTTTTGGAGTTTAATTAAATTTAACTCGTTATTTTTTTGCATGTGAAAATTGATTAGTTCTAACTGATTTCTAACTCCATTTATTTCCAAGTCACTCCATTTTATGATATTTTGCTAATTTTGGGTCTCCCAATCTAATTTTGACTTATTTGCCAACTAAGTAATGTGTTTTTTATTTATACTGAGTGCATACACATGGAACCCCAACATAAGTCGAATTGATTCTTCCTCCTAGAGAATCTATATATCGTATTCATGTTAAACAAAAATCTATTATCAAACTTTATGAGTAATTCGAATTGTCTCTTTTGTTCAGCAGTCAATTCATCAGCAGTTTTCTATCTTGTTTTGCATGTAGCTAGTCTAGTATTTTTTTCACGCTAAGATCCTGTGATTGTTCTTAAAATCCAACAAGTCTAACCTTCCTATGGAATAAAAACAATGGTTTTGCTAGCAAGCATGTATATAATCCCAACAAACTTTTGAAATCCCTGTTCCATGGGACCGATGGATTGAATAGACTGTTTGCATCAAAAAACTAGTTTATGAATGCTTAATAGAAATTCTAAATAGGAATAGATGCTAACACAGCAATGGTAAGTGATTCAGATGCTAACAGTGATTGTTCTAGCAAGCATGCATATAATCCCAGCAAATTTTTGAAATCCCTGTTCCATGCGACAAGTGGATTGATTAGCTTGTTTGCATCAGATCAAAAACTAGTTTATAAAGTGCTTAATAGAAATCCTAAATAATAATAGATGCTAATATAGCAATGGGAAGGGATTGAGGTTTCTAAGGAAGAAATCTAAGCCTCTAACATAAAGCTTGAAGGCTTGTAAAACAGTAAAAATCCATAATAGTAAGAGCCACACTAGTGCAATCTTAATATTCAGCCATAGGCAACAATTTGCCCTTGCCACTGACAACTTCAATTCTCTGAACATCTCGAATAATTCTAGATTCATCTTTTTTTCTTTTCTTTTTCTTCTTTTTTGTATCCCAGAGGAGCCCAGTAGCTGGCGTGACATGTGGCTACCAGCAAGCCTCTGGGTTCTACAACCTGTCCTCCTCTCTGTAAACCGGGTCACAACCGGGGGATCTGAACCTTGGATCACTCAGTTATCTCAGGACACACGTTACTTCAATCACCAATTGAGCTGCCCCCCTAGGGCTATTTTAGACTCATCTTTTACAACAAAGGTCATACTTTATTCATTTCATATGTTGATGGAAGTTTAATATCATTACTGATGAAAAGTTTGATAGAGGAAGATCTCAGATTCCAGGTTCTCAATGTAGATCTTCCAGTATGAACCTATAGGCTATAAATAAAAGTGCGGATTTGTTAGTGTGAAATGCCAAAATATATATATATATATAATATATAATATATATATATATATATATATATATATATATTTTGAAAAATCCTCAAAAGAGAGGAATAGTGTTCGATATATCGCAGCACAAGACAGATGGCCCTAAAAGAGTGTGGACTCCATAACAATCTCAGAAAGTTTATAAAAATAGTGAAAAACAACTAAGCCAGCCAAGGTTTTTCGTTGTAACAAGTACGTACACAAAGTATTACAAGTAAAGAACAGCTTTTTTCATTCAATTTAATTGAAAATTATGCAGGAAGTAACGAAAAACTACTATATGCATACCAATTGCTCCAAGACAATCAATATGATCAACACACTAAACCAATCAAAAGCTTGGCACGACCTTGTCACTTTTTATACTTCCCAAATTATCTTTAAAACCTGCAAAAGTCACTACACCAGAAAAATGACATAAGATATATTTCAATTTATATTGTTCTTGGTAAGCAAACAAACAATATGCTTTTGTTGTCTGTCATATTAGCCAGAAAAATAAACTCTTACAAAAGACAATTCTTTCCAGTACAACTTATCAAGTTAGAAGTTTGTAACAAACCACTAGGACTCTAATGATAGTGGTAGAACATTCAGCTAGTATCAATGGCTATTTTGATGAAAATTCCAGCTCCTCTAGTTCTGTTTACACCATTCGAAACTCAAAACTTATTATGCCATAGAACATAATAAATGAGAATATAGACAAACAAGAACCTTCCCAAGGTTTCAGTTACAAGTCATAATCCAATTCTTGTTCGAAGTGGATTCCCTTCCTTACATGAGTTCTTTTTTCAAAATCTAGCCTCCCTAGCTACCAAACGCTAAGCAACTTTTACTATTGCTAAGCAAATCATGGCGGCTGAAAAGTACCTATTTGCAATTCAAGTGATGTGCATTTTCCATAACCTCTACTTAACCGTTGACCTTATTAATTATGATCATTGCTTATTTAGTGATACATTATTGGACCATAAGATCTTGGTTACTGTTGACATGCAACGTGAGCATGTCATCTATAACATATTACATATAACGTAAAATGCATGTCAAAAGTGTGCCACAAATTGTTGTTGAGCAAACAGGCCCACCAAAACATTCAAGCAATCTCTAAACTAGATCCTTCTTGGATACGAACTTCAACAACACCACACCACGCCATGCAGAATCAGTTCATTATTGCTATTGGAGCAAGTAACATTACAGCATATCTTAAAGTCTCATGGACAGCTAACGCATCAAATGACTCTTCCAATTATTCTGAGACTGCAACATCAAATGACACCATGTATTACATGCAATGTAGAACGTCAACAGTTGACGACTTTTTAGTGTATATCTGACAAGAAAAATAAATATTAAAAAGGATTTGACAATTCCGGAAGGATTTTGTCTGACACCATTAGTACAAGCATCCTAATCCTTTTCGCAATGTATATCACTTACCGATATAAAAAGTAGGAAAATAATTATATTCCTCTTAGCATGTATAGCACCTATTTATTCTCTTCTTGTCTATTTGCGTTGGGATAGGAACCAAAGAGAATATATGAACACCCAAAACTAGAAGCCAATGGAAGAGTAGCTTAATTTAGTGGCAGACTTAGCTCATTAGCTCCCTCCTCGAAAGCATTACTTGATTCTAACAAGAGGGGGGCAGCACCCCTTCCACTTAGACATAGACCCCCCTCTTGGAAACTAGTTCAATTTGTATCAAGATAAACCAACTTAATTTCACTTTGTTATAGGTTCTACAAAATCCAGAAGCTCTTCCTTTCATTGTGCTGAGGAATCGACCTTATAGAATGAAAAATAAAATTTGAAACGAACTAAAACAACATAATCCTAATCTATAAGCACACAATCAAAAAAAGCTATGAAGAAAACATAGCATTTCATTTGAATATGCAACACAGGATTGAGGTCTCAATTTATTATACAAACATCCAATGTGAACTGAAATCTAACCCATTTTATTAATTATGTTACTTTGCTCTAGTCTTTAGATACAATGGCTTGTGGCCTGGCCAGGGCCAACTGCTAGACAGGATTAGAAAGCTTTGGTACGAGCTTTTGTTGATGAAATATTTGGTGCACCTATGCTCTAAAGGGTTCTTCATTGTCGAATTTGGAGATTCAGCTTACACACACGGGTTTTGGAAGGGGGCTATTTATGTAAAGCCATGATTTGACAGCTCTGATTTTGCCATTTTCGTGACATTGCCTACTTAATATGGGTAGAGCTGCCAAATCATAAATTCATCCCTACTTTTTTATGTCAAGAAAGTTAGTGATAGTATTAGGCTTTAGCAACCCTATTGGAAAGCACATCCCAAGCTGTGAGAGTCCAAAGGAGAAAATCAAGGGTACCCGTGCCCAAGCTAATGTACAAAATTACAAATAGACCAAAAGTCATGATAATAATTTTGTGTCAGTAACCTGAAACCAAATTTGGCTCTTGAAAAATGTGGTATTCAGGTGCAGAACCTGTCATGAATATAGGCATATGGCAGTAACCTGCTCAAGAGAAATTAGCGGAACCAAAGAAGTGAAATCACCCTGGAGAATGAAACCTCATTGGAGAGAAAACCAAGACAGGAGAAAATTTTGAGAGTTAGGTTTTTGGATTTTTGGATGTTTAGGGTGTTTCGTGCTTATTTTTGATAATTTAAAAAAGGCTCCGAACCTCATTGTAAGACAGTTCGGTGAAGGCGCCTAAAGTGACATCTCTGTTCAGAGATAAGCTATCACCGTTAGAACTAGTTTGTTTTCATTCTACATGCATACAATTTCAGCATTTTCCATTTATTAACAGAAGTCAAGTTTCATGTATATCTCTGTTCTGGTTATAAATTTATATACCATTTTGTTCCCTTCATAAATTTGGATCATACAAGATGCACAAAATAAGAACCAGGAGGATAGATAAGATGTACAAAGTTCCTACCAAGGTAGTGATTTGGGACCTTCTCAGAATAGCTTGGAGCCTGGACAATACATTTAAATCTGTACTCGATAGACGTGCAGGTCTCCGGATGCTTCTGTAATAGGAGCGAACAATGCACCTTCTCTTCCACTGATTAGTTTTGGTTCCAATAATCTACTAAAAGCCAAAGCTAACAAACGGACATTATTTATAAATGAACAGAGATAACCGAAAGGAATTGAAGTTGTATATAGTAAATCGAACTTATTTCACACTGTATAGACAGAACCCGTGTGAATTAAAATTGTATCGAATAAGTGTAGCTGATTTTTAAATTGCGCAGACACAGCCGGGAGCCAACCTAATTTGAAATTTATTGGAAGAAACCAAATGAACTCACATTGTATATAATGGAATGATTCCAGACGTGAATGAATCAAAATTCTGTAGAATCGAGCCAGTTGATTTTTTTATTGTATACACAACCAAAAATATTTGAAATTGCGTATAGGTTGTAGTTGGTTTTTCGAGGAAAGCTGCAAGTTACATGCCTCCAAGATAAATTAAATGAAAATAAGCTTACCATGCATTGCAAGCGCTTTCCTCTGGCCCTGGCCTCGGAGACAAATATAATTTTCCAAACATGTACAAACGTCTAAACTAAATATCTGCGATGGATGGGATTCCAGAGAAACTCCAAACAGGAACTTCCAAATCCAAATAAATAGCAAAACTCGGATAACATTCATAATAGCGGAGCCATGGAATTCGAGAGGAGAAAAAAAAAACACATAGCTTGAATATGTACAAATTATATATTTAAGGCACGAAACGGAATGGGCATTGAAGCTGTACGTGGATGAGAAATGAGAATTACTCCAACTCTGTGAAAGCCAGCTTTGGGGCCGCCTTATTCTCCTTCGTCATAACCAATTGAATAATATACAGAAGACCTCCTATTCATATCGATGGGGTTCGATTCTCCCGGGCTCTTCACCGAATTTCATATATACAACACTACTTTTTGTCAACGAATTTGTACCCCTATTTCCGATACAATTTCATGTTGCTTTCACTTCTACCCGTACAAACCCTTAAAAACGATATGATTTGAAAATTAATGCGTGAAGGTCTTTTCTTGGTCGTTCAATGTGATAGAAATGTTTTCATGTGATGTAATGTTAATATTTAATTTGTTCGAAATAAAATAAACTAGCATTTGCAGCCAAGGATGCAAAGGAAACGCCGTAAGGCACAGTGTGTGTAAGAATATTGAAACGTGAATAGACTTTAGCAGGTTTTTTGTGAAAGGAAGGGTTGTCGATGCCGAGTTTTAATTTGAGGAAGGCATGCCGAAACCGCTGAAAAGGAATGCAAGTCGCCAAATATGCATTGAACCTGTGTAGAGGCCTTTGTTTGTAGCTGGTAAAAATTGTGGAGTTAAAGGTGAAGATAAATGAAAGAATCAACGCGAACAATAATCGGGCAACCATATTGATTTGGACAGGGCCACCCAAGAAATGTTTATCCAAACCAGAAATTAAATTAGTATGAAGATATACCGAAAACATGTAGTATATTAATTAAGGTCAATTGATTTTGTCAATAGAATATGTTAAAACCCATTGACAATGAAATGGGTGTGAGGATATAAACTATCAAAATGGTATTGATCTTGAAACATCCCTTTTTAAGTTTCAAATGGAAAACACAAATAGGTGCGAGGACTCAAATTATCAAAATGGTATTTGATGTTGAAACATCCTTTTTTAAGTGTGAAAGGGAAAATACAAATAGTGTATTGTAACATCTTTTTTTCAAGTTTGAAATGAAAAACACAAATAGTTGTGAGGACACAAGCCATGAAATGGTAATTGATGTTGAAACATCATTTTTTAAGTTTGAAATGGAAAATACAAACAATGAATTGTAACCAGATAGGTCCGAGAAGGAACACAATAGCGTAAAGAAGATTGTGCTTGTCATTCCATATTTGAAGTTGTAGGAAAACATGGTGGAGGAAGCGAAGACATGAAGAAGCAGCAATGGACCTGCGAAATGTATGTTTGGTTAGAATTAGGAATATGTAAACCAGTTGCCGAAATGTATCAGTAATACTTTGCACGCGAGTTGTGTTAAAATGAAGCTGGAAGTAATGGAAATGAAGTTACCTTTGCTATGGGGATCAATATATTGTTAGTGGAAGGTAAATGGTGAATAACGGCAGGCTGAACACCACTTGGAGGTTAATGCGCAGCTGAAGTTGCATTTTTTTTTGCTTGCCAGGCTACTTGTCATTGTGTAGGTAGGTTATTTCTGATTCCATGTGGCCTGTTGCAAAAGAAAGAAAAGGTTAGAATGAGATGTATAGATAATATAAAGACATTCTAATATTTGATCATTTCACCAACATTGATTAAAGTTGGTTGATGTCGAAAGATATGAAAATCACGCTATGAAATAGAATTAGGCAACTAAATGGAGGGAACCTTTTGTTGATGTCAAAGCATGGGTTGGAGCAGATTATATGGAGGCGGCATTGAACAAAGAATGTCTTCTGCGTGTTTTCTGCGAGCAATGTTTTTGTTGTCCTTCATTTTACTGTAACGATTGAAACTAAATGCGGGGTTAATCCATAGAGCCTGTAGAGAAGGGACTCTTGAAAGAGCTGTGAATGTGAGACCTTGACGTTCTGTTTTTCCAATGTCAATTGTTGCCTTTGGAAGTGTCATACCTTGAGATTTATGTATGGTTAAAGCCCAAGCCATCTTCAATGGAATTTGTGCATGTCCATTTCTTTTTACTGCTGCAATAGGTAAGTGAGTGGGGTTTCTTTCATCCCAAGGAGGCCCAATGTATTTGGGAAAATCCACGACAACAAATGTTGGAATTTGTGGTGGTGCAGTTGATTCTTTGTAAAAGATGGTTACAATTTCTCCGAGGGAACCATTTACAAGTCTAACTGAAACCCAAAGGTTGGAAGTTAGCATAACTTTTTCGCCATTGCATAACAATACAATTCGCTCAAGTTGCTCGTCTTCAGAGGAAATACTTGAATATGTGTTGTCATGTTTAGCAATGGATCTTGCAATCAGAGTGTTTAGAGATTCCATCATTTGCTTATTATGGACCATTGTTTGAGAATTTGTTGGAAACATATGCATGGAATCCTGGAATGAACATATTTCTTCCTCTGACAAAAAGGAATTTGTGCGCGACATGAGTACGTTGTAGTCGTCGATTGTTGGATTTGCATCTCTAATGTTCTGGAGAATGTTCCTGAAAGTAACCTGTGCGATGTCATCGCCTTGTTGACGAAATATCGTGTCTAATGTGATGACTGTGTTGAAGGTGTTCCACAGTGCACTTCCATGGCTCGTCCCTGCATATAGAGGAATGTCTTTGACGGGTGGCAGCTGATCGAGATCACCAACCAATATTATGGAATAGTCACCGAAAGGGGTGTTTCTTTGGTGGGGAAATGCTTCCCGAAGACATTCATCAATATGGCTGAGAAGCTTTGGCCCAATGAAGCTCATTTCATCGATTAGTATGTATCTTATATGTTTGAGTTCTTCTTGGAATTTTGCAAGAGCATTACCTTCTAAGGGCGTAAGATCCTTTAGAGGAAGGTGCAGAGCATAATGGATTTTCGATGCTTGTATGTTGAAGGCGACAATCCCTGTAGGGGCGAGGAGCATGATCGGTGAAGGTTCCGGGCTTGCTAGGCCCATGAGCATATCTTTGATGCAATTAATGAGGAGGGATTTTCTCGTACCAGCAGTGCCTTGTATTATCATTCTGAGAGCGGGTAAATAATCCTTACTAGAAAAATGAGTAGATATAATATTTAGAGCTTTTCTTTGCATTAGAGATAATGTAGCAAGGGTCGCCAGGATATGTTGATGTGTTTGAAGAATGTGGTGGATGGAGCGGCTATTCTCAATGAATTGTATTGCATTGTTTTGTAGATCCCAACGGGATAGTGGTATGATTCCAGTCATGGGTGTCATCAAAGCCACGAAGGCCAAGCATGTCAAGATCATTTATGAGAAGCTCATTTGTTGGGTGTAATTGGGAAAGTAATTCCCATTCATTTATTTCCATGGTGTCTGCTGCACTGGTTTCATTTATAGCTGAGGTATCATCTGTGACAACCTCAAAATCAGATAGAGTGCGGTGTTGATGCCAAGGATTGTAGAATGGACGAAATGTCTCCCAATTTTGCGGTGAATTCTGCAGGAGAATCTCCTATATCCTGGACGATATGGCGAAAAGGTTTGTATAGCATAAGTTCAACCCTGCAAAAGTCAGCGTAGCAAGGTTTAGTTGTGGATGGTATGGAGGAGTAACGTGGTATGACCCGAACAATTGCTTTTGTAGGCCTTTGTTTCCATTTGTTTGTTTTGCGACGAGGATCATATGACCAGGACCTTGCCAATTCTATTAGTGATGTAGCCTCTAGGGTGGAAGGGCGCTGGATATATGTATCTATGATGTGTGGGGATGTAGTGGAGGCGGCGATCGTTTGCAGAAGGCGCAGAAGAATTTTATGGCTTACATTTAAAGAAACAAATGGCCGGCTACATAATGTTAAGGGAAATTTTTGCAGCATATGGCAGGTTTCCTGTGCTCCAATGTCACGATCAATAAGGGTTTCTGCAAGAAATTTTTGAAATGCAGATGTTTTTGGGTCAGCAGTGGGTGAAGCAAGGACAATTCTATGTAGCATTTGGTGGAAGCTTTCAGATTTTTTTTTCTGCTTTGGATGCATATTTGGCGATATATTTTTGCACAGTGTGTATGGAGAGCACTGGTTGGCAGTCAACATTTGCACGCAAAATAGATAGGATGGTAGGGTTATGGCTATTGAGTCGATCATCATTGCGAGCAGGGGTGTATGCTTTTTGGCCACTGGAGTCAATGAATAAGGCCAATTTTGGATGTAATTCCCACGATGCTTTATAACGACATTGGAGTGAGGACCCTTTATTTATTAGGCACGTGCTTTCCGAGCATTTTGTGTGACGTTCAACACAGTTGACGAGCTGTTCATAGTCACTGGAAGGATTGGTACTGAATATTTGCTGTGTGGACAATAGACAAGGGTCTTTGGGATCTGGCCAAGCATTTGGTTGGTTCGAAGTTGAAGGAGCACGAGGGTTCCAAGCGGAAATATATTTGTCGAAGAACTGCCTTGTAATATCTACTGCTTCTGTGTCTTCCCAGTTGAGGCTCTCCATATCAGGTGCATTTTCGATCCAAAGGAAACCATGGATGTGCGCAGACCCCCTATGTTGCCATTCATACCTATCAAGTATGCGTTTTTGTAAGTTAATTTTGCAATAGGTGAGGAATGTTGTTTAGAGTTCTTGGAGGGAAAAAAAATGCGGTAGAATGCGTACTTGTACCAGTAATCTTTTGTATTCAAGTGTTTCTTTAAGATAATCTCATGAAATGCTGTGAATCTATGGTGCATATACAATGATGTTAAATGTGGGTAAGATACAATGTTTTCATTTCTCCACTTTTGTTGTTTTGCAATATCAGAAGGAAGACATCCGGGCATGATTGCATGAAGATCAGGCCACTTTGTATCAGCTGCACTCAATGTGAAGAAGAACGTCGGGCAGCCGAGTTGAGATATCATGTCCGTTAGTTTGTTTTTAGCTTTGTGCCAAAATGACCTTGTTCCACGTAAAGAGCTACTGAAGCGCATGACTTGCTCTGCTAACTGCTCATCTGGAAATTGCTCTAAGCGGAGGCTTAGATCCTGAATAGATATCGGAAAGTTATCTGTGATGTTCTTTTTCACAAAAAATGATGCTGTTGCTTGACTGCGATGCCACATCATGAGATTATATATGTAATAACGAAAGCGTGGGTGCTTTCCAAATCTGTTATCGTAGTAACGTATGAGATGGAGTGCATATTCATGTAATTACACTGCTTTCATTCTTGGCTGATTCGGCATTGCAGCTCATATTGGGAAAAGGGCAAGGAAAGCCATAGAGAGTAGACCTTCTGTGTTGTATTCATTGACTGGAGATAAACCAATTGTTGGCCACTCAATTGCAGTATCAGATTGGTGGTTTTAAGCATGCAAATAATGGCGGATTTCTTGGATTTCTGTATTTGTATTAGGTATGATGGGGACGAATGATGATGATTGGTCTACGGATGGGTCTGTGAAATCTTCGGTGAGCTCATGGGGGGTTCAAGTGGAAGGGGGATAGCGGTTTCTGTAGTATTGGAATGGTGAAGGGAGGAGGAGACGTCGGTGGGGATTGTTGGTAAGGATGCAAGTGCATTGGTATCAATACGAACATTCTTATAGTATGGGTCATTTGCCAGTTTGTATTCTAATGCAGCGAGAACGCGATGCTTACTGACAATGAAATCATAAGCCTTATGGTCATTACTATGACGCGTGACAATGAGGATGTCCAAGTGTTCAACACGTCGTGGCAACATGTTTGCGATTTTTGTAATGTCTTGAGGAAAACAAATTGTGTGGCCACTGTATTTATACTGCCCACCACGTGCATGTGTTACTTGAAGTATAGGGTTAACCCTAGCAATGAGAATTTCTTCTATCCGTGAAAGAGATGCAAGGGTAGCTGGTTGAGGACCAGGGTCCATGTTGTTTGATAATGAGAAGCGATGACCCTTAGTTTCAGAGACGCATCTGGAGCAACAATACATGTGGTTGGAATTGCGGATATGTATTCCCGGATATGATTCAAGACAAATGGAGCATGGGAATTTAGGTGGAAGTTTATCAATCTTTGCATGAAAATCTCGATGTGCTTGATTAGTATAAATGTTGTTGAAACCATGTGCGAAGGATGGGTCAGGGCAATGAGCAATGGATGTATTTGTTTGAGAGGTTTGCTGAGAAGATAAAGAGTCCGATAATTGCAAGGGAGGATTGTTTTCAGGGTGGGTCATTGCAGATGAGGAAGGTTGGTTTTCCTTCTGTTTTTTGGTTTTTTGACATTCCCTGGTGTCTTTTCTTGCTTGGTATAGCTCACAACGCCATGCATTTAATCGTTCTTTATTTGTTGCATAGTATCTTCGAGCACGTTCATTATTAGAACAAGAAGCCATTCACAAAATTTATGGTACCTATAAGCAAGAGAGGGGAAAAGAAGAATGTTATTTGGAGACAACAACCATGCGATTGCAGTAAAGCGAAAGAAGGGTAAAAAACGCAATAGAAAGCAAAAGAAGGGGAAAAAATCCAAGCTCTGAATAGTTCCATGCAAAATTTTTTATTTGAGTAATGTTTTTGAAACAACATATTAGTATTTTTTCTATATACATGTAGGTAGTTTCATGTGTAAATCTGATGAAAGGGGAAAAAATGTGAATTTGTCTACTCACATAATGCTAGGTACAATGGAGAACAATACTCATTTCAATGGTATATAAGAAAATTCCATAAGAAGGCATGCAACAGTATATCTTGTAAAGTTGTATTTATAAAATTGGACAATAGGAATTGCTAAAAAGCAAGGAATACATTTTGAAATATTTATCTACAATGGCGAGATGTTCTGAATTTCTCGAAGGATGTTGTTGCATTCTGCCGTGAAATGCAGCTTTTCTTCTTTTATGATAACGCATTTCAAGCATGGAACCTCTTTAAAAGTTTATGTCTTCACTGACAATGTGAAGATATGATCTGTCCATAGAGCCTTAGAGACAATTTCCTTGATAAGTTCTGGATGTGAAGATAATAAATAGAAGTCTTTGGCATTATTTCCTAGAATTGTAGAGCCCGCGTCTTCGAAAGCAACAGTTGAAGTCAATTCACCAGTGTGATCTTGTATGTCGATTTTCAATAAGTATCTGTAATCA
>APFE030927281.1:95216-159546 GCA_000404065.3 Pinus taeda | reverse complement strand
AACTAAACAACATCAATAAAGAAATCATTCAAAAACAAATTAAATTAAATACCTGAAGGCTGAAGGCTGAATCAATAGTGAACGCTGAATCAATTGTAAGGATGTATCCCTGTGCATTTGAAAAAAGTTCAGTACAGATGATATGAATTTTTTTTAGTTGTAATTTATTATCGTCCTAGATCTATGTCATCGTCATGAGAATTTCCTTCCTTCGTTGAATGGACTCTAATTCTGTGGATGCAATTTTAATGTATATATACTAACTATTGCTTCAATAATGCAAACAGAGGTGATAGCGTTGTTAAATTGGGACAATTTCAAAAGTATAAAGAGATGTAGTTAGTGTTGTTAAATTGTACATAATTTTAAAATATATGTACATTTGAATTCAGTGTTTCAACATTATCAGTTTTTTAAGGGAGAATACAACATTATTTATTAAAACAAATAAAAAGTATAAAGTATAATCTCAACAGGTGAATAGATTAGCTTTATATAGTATTTCAACATTATGAGTTTTTTAAGGGAGAATACAACATTATTGATTAAAACAAATAAAAAGTATAAAGTATGATCTCAACAGGTGAATTGGTTAGCTTTAAATTCCTTACCAGCAGGCAAATGTCCAGAGTAAATTTCGTACCAGCAGGCAAGTGTCCAGATTACTTAAGCAAAGGCAATTGTGGAGGTTGAATCCCTGTACATTGAAAAAAAAAGAATTAAACTAAAACAATTAACAATTGTGAAGAATGAATCACTGTGTATTAAAAAAAATAAACTAAGGCAATTAACAATAGTGAAGGATGTATCCCTGTGCATTTGAAAAAAGTTCAGTAAAGATGATATGAATTTTTTTTAGTTGTAATTTCATGTACTGAATTTCAACTTTATCACTAAGGCATTATTATGTACAATTTTCCTCTTCGCTTTAGAAAACTTGTAAGTTAGCTTTTCTCTCTTCTATGCTAAGTTTCTTGACTTATGCATGAATGCAATAACCAATAACAATTACTACCAAACATATTTGGCTTTAGAGGAGGATGTAAAGTACAGAAAGAATGAATCTTACTTATTGATAGAACTTGACCTAGAATTATTATTTCTGATACAATGATTCCGATTATCACCGTGCAATAAATATGCCCTCCCCATTTCTGGAATGTAGCTAGCTTACAGGCTACAACACTCTCAAAAGAGCCCTACATAAATTCACATATATATATAGCAAAATAAACCAGTTAATATGATTGAATTTTTATTAGTACAGAAAACCAAAACAACAGATATTGAGAAATTTTTAGTATCATATTTATCTTATATTAAAAAAAAATACTTTTGTTCTCCTTATGTTTTCGGTGTTTGCTAATTTCAGACCGGAATTTGAAGAAGTGTTTTCCCTGGATTATTTTTGCTAAGCTAGTAGCCTAATTTGGAAGGGAAACCAATAGGTCAGCAGAAAGAAGTCGAATATAAAAATGGCCGAAAGGACAAATTATCCATATTGCAGTAAAAACCTTGCCTCATTGCGGTTACTGTAGGAATATTAAAATGGTAGAAAGAGATCCTTTAAAAACTTCGCCGAAGATTAAAAAAGAAATGAGAATCAAAGATCTCAAGATCATTAAATATAGTCCTATCACTACAATGAAAACCTTAAATTGCTAATAGGTATTCAAAGGAATATACGCACCATAAGCCATTAATTTGTCAAGATTTTGATATTGGGATACTTAAACACACTACATCCACCCAAGGCCAAAATCTTTTAATATAAATATATCTAAATTCAATAAGACTACTGGTTCTTTCTAAAGCTGAGTATATTCGTAAAAAAAATAGGGGAAATGAAAATCTAATATAATGTTTTTGTATCAGAAATTAAAAATATAAAGCACAATTTTTTATATACAAGTGTTGGAGAATATTGGAATTGGCGCAAATCATAATGGATACCCTCAAAGTATGCTTTTTCAGATATTTGAACGCAGTTCCATGTTTTATGTAAAATAGGGATTGATCTGATAATTTTTCCACTGTCCAACCATCTCATATAATTCATATAGTTCATAAACAAGATTGGTTAGTTAGTAGTTGCAGCCGAGTTTGAAGCTAAATAAGCATTGACAAATGGATGTAGCCTAATTTGGAAGGGAAACCAATAGATCAGCAGAAAGAAGTCGAATATAAAAATGGCCGAAAGGACAAATTATCCATATTGCAGTAAAAACCTTGCCTCATTGCGGTTACTGTAGGAATATTAAAATGGTAAAAAGAGATCCTTTAAAAACTTCGGCGAAGATTAAAAAAGAAATGAGAATTGTACCCCTATTTCCAATACAATTTCATGTTGCTTTCACTTCTACCCGTACAAACCCTTAAAAACGATATGATTTGAAAATTAATGCGTGAAGGTCTTTTCTTGGTCGTTCAATGTGATAGAAATGTTTTCATGTGATGTAATGTTAATATTTAATTTGTTCGAAATAAAATAAATAATTTTATTTTAAAATAAAAATCTGATATTATTATTATTATTTTTATTAATTTTTGTTTTGCAATTAAAGTAATTTTGATTTGGCTAAGTTATTGGTAGTTTTTGAGCTCGATATTTATGGGAACTTATAGTGTTCATATGGAATAAATTCACATCAACTTCGATGTCAAATAGGATGGTTGAAAAGACCTAAAGAAGCTTGGGAATAACAGGTGTGTACATTTTGCATGTTTGGGGCAATGGAATCGGAAAAACATTTTTATTTTGGAATGTGATGTGTTCAAAGACATTAGAGAAAGTTATGGAAATATGTTAGCATCAGTTTCTTGGCATTGTCTTTTCAGTGAGGGGATTCTTGGGAGGTCGGGTCAGCACATCATCAATTTGAATAAAAAAATGATTGAATTGCAAAGGGCGAAAAGTAGGGAACCAATGGTCCCATAGACTAATTTTAGTCTCGTGGACGTTAAAATATCATTTCATTTTTTATGGAATATAGACTATCTCTAGATTTATGAGAACCCATAGTGTTCATATGGAATATAGAGTATCTATAGATTTATGAGAACCCATAGTGTTCATATGGAATATAGCCTATTTAAAGGGGAAATTAAACCAACCTAGATCCATCTTAACTCTGCATCTACCAAGTGTCGAGGGGATCAAATCGCTTTGCATCTCAAGAGATTTGGTCGCTTGATAGATCGAAGTTAAGATATATGCATTAAAAACTAGCAATTGCACCAAGAGGTGCAAATGAACGTCGAAAAGAGGAGTGGGAATGTAGAATGTAATAATCAAGTAAGCATGAAGCGACTTTTCATAGCCATCTCACAACACCCCCTCTCTACATTGCTCCGTCATTGAAGAGGATCCACGAAGATTTTTGAATCCGACAGGCACAACACCCACAGGAAGGGTTGCCTACTTGCCTCCAGGCCCAGTGTCATCTTTGTCACATGCATCCAAGACATATACAACTCTTATCTAAACGAGTTTCCGATCCAACCACTCCATAAGCTTTAAAAGGCACAAAATCTTCATTGTAACCAAGGAAATACCACAAGGACACAAATTCATAATGGAGAAGCCAAAAGCCCAAAAACATTCCCTTTTTCTTAAGCAAGAGAAAGGGGAACAATCCATACGATATCCTCCAAGTCATTGAAACTTCAACATTGAATTGGGAAAGACTAAAGTTACCAAGTTCAACTAAACCTGGTTCGAGTTCCTCTGGATTCTAAACTTTTCAAGGAGGCCATAACTCTGAGTCATTCGTTTAACAAACATATGCCGAGAAATAAAATTTTCAAAAAATTGATTTAAAAGCAGAATAAACTATGGTGTATATGTAAAATTCCATCTTGGCATACAATAGAATATTGGTCTTGCTTCTAGCTGCCTTAACCGGCCATCCAACTTTTCGAAATCCATAGCCCAAATGACTATACGAATTGATGAGCCCTTCCATGTGGAACTAAGCATTTACATGACCAATCATCTTTCGATGATTGAATGAGATTTCTTACCAATCATAGAATGGCAAAGAAACAAGTTGAGACAAGTTAACTCTTCAATACTCAACTAATTAAGAACTGAATCATGTTTGCAGAAAAAGCAGTTTCAGTGAAAGTGATGGGACAATACCAAAGGAGAGAGAGCAATTTCAGTGGAAGTGATGGACCAATACCAAAGGAGGGAAGGCTCGATCTATCTGCACATTGTAGCCAAATCTAGTATGTCTGCACATAGTAGCCATGTGGACATTGAGGGCACACTCGCAAAACTAGTCATCAAAAGCAATATTGGAAAATTAACGACTTTGAAATTGTTGCTTTAGTTATGTCACCCTTTTTTCTCACTTTTTTGTTTTTTGTTTTTTTGTTTTGGTTGTTGTTCCCTACATAGAAAAGGGAGGAGAAGATATCATGGCATGGAATGAAGGTCTAGCATAACAAAATGCATATTCATGTAGAAATTGTAATCTTGCGGTTAGAATCAACACCAACCAATTATATACTTCTATACTTGAAGGTTGTATAGTACTCCTCCATTAAATAAAGTGTTTATTCCTCTTCCTGGTATTGTTTTGTCGTGTTTAATCCAATTCCCTCTATGTTTGAATCCCATGGATAATTTTTGTATACTAATGGTTCTTCCCTCTATATGAATCATTCTATAAATGTTGGATTAGCAATATGGTTTCTTGTTCTAGTTCTTTTCTTGGACAGGTTTTCCGACAACAGAACATTTGATTACCACTGACAAATGGGTATTCGCAAATCAGGTTATATGATTGCTTATTACACGAATGAATCCCATTTCCACGAAATAAAAACCTACAATCATAACAAATAATAGAATTTCACAAGTTGTTCGAGGAGAAAACTTAATTCCTTCTCTATAAACAAGCAATCCTAAGCTCCGCATCAAGGTGATTGGTCCATCCTGGTCAACACCTTGGTCCTCGTCTTCTCCTTGATCCTAGTCTTCGAGCAAATATTTCCAGGGGGTAGGGAGAGTGGGCATTGAAAATTTCTTACCAATGGCAGTGACGCCCTAAGGCCGCGCAAAGAGAATGTGAGAGATTAACCTATCTTGATTATATTTGTAGAGGTAAGGTTTTCTTCGTTCCAATTAGAAGTCGTTTGAACTTTCGCTTCAATTCCAAAACAAAAATACTCATTTCCCCACGAGTACAACCCAACCTGGGCTTTCGTAATGATCATCTTTGACTGCATTCGGAAAAATCCCCCAAATTCGTGAATTCTTATATATCGGACATTGTCATGGAATGAAATGTGGTTCTTGTACAAAGGGTTTTGAGTTATCTGTTGCCATAATTTTACAGTAAGCCTCGGGTCACATTTTAAAGTTATGCCCTATACCAAGAACCATGTTAGAAGGTCATAGTTGCAGAGATTGGGCAATTAGTACTCACTCAACAGTCTTTAGATAATATTTAAAAGAAGAGAAGGAAAGTTGTCTGGCAAGTAAGGCTTCTCAAAAAAATAATACTCTCAGAGGTTCGACAGGGGCATAGACTCATGGCTTTGAATGTAAATAGATTCTCAACATAAACTTCAACATATTTGAATACTTGCGGCCAAGAAGATCTGATTGTATACATGTTTTACCAAGGACTTTTTGAATTCAAATACTCTTAACTTTAAGTTTTAGACAAGTATCAATGGGCTTCGTGGCTGTGAAGTTTTTGCACAATCCCGTCTTTGTTGGTTTCACTATAAACATGCTCGACATATGTGGTCAAGCAAGACGACAAGTGCACTACGGTCAAGCAAGACGACAAACCCAAAACTGTTTCCATGCATAAGTCTCCTACTCGACGAAGGACAACGAAAATGAGGGATCGTGATTAGCTGCAATGAATAGTCTTTGGACATCCAAAGCCCATGGTGAAAAACACCTCTAGCGTAATTAGCCTAGATCCATCTTTAACTCTGGATCTTCAGAAGAGATTTGAAGATAAGATATATCTAGACTGGTTTTTAATGCATATGTAATGTGCGTTTATTTTGAAACTAGCCTAGATCCATTTTTACTCTAGATCTACCAAGTCCCAAGATGGATCAAATCTCTTTTCACTCTAAAAGAGATTTAAATCTCAAGAGATTTGATCCCTCTCTACCCTTGGTAGATCTGGAGTTAGGATGGATCTAGACTTGTTTAATTCCCTCCTTTAAATAGGTTATATTCCACATAGATACCATGAATTCTCATAAACCTAAACCTCAAAAACCACTAACAACTTGACCAAGTCAAGTTTATCTTATTATTTTAGTTTAAAATTAATTTTGTTTTAACTTAGAGTTATTTTTAATTTTTTCTTTATTTTATTTTTGACCAAGTAAAGTCCACTGGGTCTTGGATAAACAATGATCGGGTGCTCAATTATGGCACTTCTTGATGTGAGGTCACCGGTTCAATTCCCCACCCCAATCGAGGTGATATATTAGACATGATGAAGACATAGTCCTGCCAAACTTACAAAAAAATGACCAAGTAAAAATGTTTAATGTAGTGTTATTTTTATTTTTATTATCAAAATATAAATATTACTTTACTTTTACTTTTATTTTTTTATTATTTCACCAAATAAAATGTTTACACAACATAATAGGACAAGACATCTCTTCCATACTAGGTTAGAGAGAGCCTCTCATAGCAATAAATTTTTTAGAATGTTAATTTAATTATGAATAATTATGTTGAGAGGTGGGTTTATTTTGAAATAAAGCTTTTAAAATTTTAATTTAAATATCAATAATTATTAGGTGGATGGTAAAGATTTAACCTCCATAAAGTATTATAAAATATTTCAGTAATAATCACAAATTAAAGGTTGAGATTTATCTTATGGACAATTATCATGTGAAATGAGTTATGGTTTTTGTGCGTGTTGTATTGACTAGCCTAGATCCATCTTAACTTCGGATCTACCAAGCACTAAGAGGAATCAAATCTCTTTTCGCTCTAAAAGATGTTCGCATATCAATATATTTGATCCCTCTTCGTGCACGATAGATCCAAAGTTAGATAGATCTAGGTTGTTTAATTCCCCCTTTAAATAGGCTATATTCCACATGAATACCATGGGCCATTTTTATTTTTATTATTATTTTTTATAGGTTTATTTTTATTTTTAATTTTACTTTTTAATTTAATTTTGATTGAGTTAAAATGTTTACATTATATTACTTTAATTTTTATTTTTATGTAATTTGGTTTATTCAAAATGTTAAACATTACATTACAACATCTCTACCATATTAGGTTGGAGAGTGCCAACAAGCCATGGTATTGGTCCATGATATTATAACAAAACCTATTTATAAATTAAAAATCTCTATAATAAAGTATGAGTGAATCTCCAAGGTTAATAATCAATTTTTTTAAATGTATATATATTTAACTTACCTAACGCAGTTGAATCCCAAAAATGATATCCAATTTATAATTATTAATAATAATGTCCATGGGTTCTTAGATAGATGGTGATCATGTGCATTGGTAAGGCACTCCTATATGTTAAGTCACGGTTCAATTCCTCACCCTATTTGAATTTTATTTTTGAACATGACCATGATGTAGTCTCACCATTATCAAACTTACAAAAACAATAATAATAATTTAAAATAAAGTTATAATTTAGTTATTTGTTATTGCTTTCTTTTTAGTCTTGGCAAAGTGAGATATATCATGAAATAAATGTTTTGATGTCTATCTAGATCTATTTAATATATATGGCTACACTAGTATAAATGTTGTTTTGCTTCTAATAGTGTTTGAACACATGGTTGCACTTAGAGAGACCATATTAAATGGTTTTGTGCTCCATGCACACATAAGTGGACCAAAGCCAACCCCCATGTCCTCCTTTGTAAAAAGTGTCATTTGGGGTCATCTTGAGTGGTTGAGCAAAATTATTGTTATCTTCCCCACCAAGGTTCAAATTCTCACTAGTGACATGATGAGTTATAATGCCTTGATATATATTGTTGCAATGGTTTCATACATATGGATAATGTTGTATTTGTTTCAAGCCTTGTGAACTCTTAAGTGAGTATATCTATGGATTAGTTTGGTATCAACAACTTCACTTTAGCCCTAGTGTTGAGAGAGAGGTTTATTCCTCTCTCTCTCTCTCTCTCTCTATATATATATATAGTTGTGTGTTAAATCATTATCAAGGTTTTCTTAGGATCTATTAGCTAAAAGGATTATAAGGAGATAGAGTGAAAATTATCAACCATTAATAATTTTAAGTCTTTTTTCCACTAATAAAACAACAATAATAATAATAATAATAAAGAAATGTTTTATTATAGTGAAACATTATAGAATCCATCTTAAGTTGACTTTGGTTAGTTAAGTAATTTTTTTTAAATGGCTAGAATTTTGTATTAATAAAACAGGGGTTTGTCCCAAACCAAAACATATCTTAAGGGAACTAGAAATATCAAGTTTCCTTGGAGGTTTGGGTTGGAACACGCAAGAATAACCCAAAACTAGCTCAATGGCACCACTCCACTTGAAGATTGAAACTGCTCCACTTGAAAACTTTCTAAAAAACTCTTAAAATCCAGATAAACTTACAACACATTTCTAAAAAAGTTATTTGTTTGCGATTTCACCTTTTTTGTAGAATTGCCTTTTGAATTTTGGTTTAACTTGGATCCATGCCTGATTTTCTATTGATACTGAAGAGTCACTGAATTTGTGGATGTTTTTCTTTTGGGGTCTATGATTTGAGCTGGATGGAGGCTCGCTGTTACCTGGTCCACCCACGTTAACACCTTTTTGTTTTTAGTTAAGTAATTATGAGGAGAAAATCCAAGTTGAATAAAACATTTTGCTCCTTCATATATATATATATATATTATCCTTTATATTATAACATACCTATAAATATCACTTTTTCGCATTCGGATAGATACTAGGAAGGCTGGAGAACTCGATGGCTCGCCTCTACTCGAAGGGAACGGCGGTTTCAGGCTTGAGCTTTCCCCGCTATCCTCCCCGCTATCCTCCCACACGGATCTAATTCAGGCCAGCAGTTCTTGGTGTGCCCAAGCTCTCCGGGAGCCCAAGCCGGGAAGAAGCAGCGCACGCTGCTCATGACTACACCAGGAACCCCCACGTCCCCATATCTGCAAAGACTCTCGGCTACGGAGGAGGGGAGGGATCGAAATGTGGGTTAAAAGATGCCGCAGTGACCATGTCCAATGCAGAAAGGGCTAAGGCAAGCCACCTACAACGACGCGCAAAAAATCTGGTTTCTCAGAGCAACAAAAGATGGGAGAACGGGGCTATCGACGCTGACAGCGTTGGATAGGCAGGTCTATACACCGGATCTGCTACTGCAGTCCCTCGTAGACTGCTGCAAGGAGCCAGGCTACTCATTCCCACTGTGGAAAGGCACAAATACCCCAGATTTTCCATTGATCTAATCGATCTAGCTCACAATAGATAGATCTGCCAAGATCCAACATATCTGAAACCCTGGACTGAGAAACATCGAAGGAATAGGGATAAGCTAGGGTTTTACAACAAGTCGTCCTGGGCAACAAAAAGAGGTCAGCCACAGGTGGAGACATATCCTATAATCATGGATCTTACACAGATCTTTATCAAAACGTCAGACCGCAGGCACCACTGCCTAAGGCTATAGCAGGGTTGCAGGATCTGGGATCTACGAGTTAAAATACAGAGCTTCCTGGGCATACCAGCTCATGCACAAACTCTGATCTATATGGGTTATAGTTTACAAGACAATCATACCCTTCAGGATTACAACATAATATCATATTCGACCATCACCATCAACCTTCGTCTGCGGGACGGATGCTCTGGAACTAGCTCAAAGAACATAGGGTCTTTCAAGGACGCAGTCAAGGGAAAAGGAAAAGCACAGACCAATCCCACAGCTGCCACTAAATCTCCGGGGCTCTACATTGTAGAACAAAAACCTGAGAGCCCATATCTCACCATCGATATACCAAAGGTAAACACTATATACTCAGATCTACACACATATGCAGTGATTTGCAGATTTAATGATTTTTGGCCTAGATCTGACGTATTGCATCAATGGATCCATACTGTTTAGACAACAAACTACAAAATCTACTTATGCCCCAAGGGGTTATTTATAGTAAGATTTCAAATAGAAGAGGAAAGGGACATTATCCTCAACCAGGGGCCATGGTTCTAGGGCAGTGCTAGACTGTTCATCACCCCATGATTTCTAGAATTCGATGCCAACACAATGGTGGTATCAAAGATGCCAGTCTGGGTTAGGTTGCATAACCTCCCTTTACATTTTTGGCATCACAAGGCTTTAATCATTGTTGGAAACTCTGGGTAAATTCATAAACACTGATTCAGAGAGACGCATAAAGGGAATATTTACTTTCGCCAAAATTTGCATCGAAGAAGACCTCAGCCAAGGCTTACCAGAAAGTATAATCCTGCATTTTAACAATACACAGTGGACACAACCCTTGGACTATGAAAACACATGGTTTCGATGTCATGGATGTCAACAAACAGGTCACCTGCTTAGTGCATGCCCACATGCCAGAAACATCCCCAATAGGAGCAAGCAACAACAAAGGAAGCCGAAAAGATGGCAAAATATAGAACCTCTAGTGGCAGAAGTAGACACAGCAGAGAATGTAGAACACAATGCAGAAGAAGATGAACAAATAGTTCAGGACAACACACAAAAAGAAGAGGAAGCCCCTAGCAACCCCATGCAGCAAAAAGGTTCCCAGCTAATAGGAAAGGAAATACTCGACAACAAGAGAACTCATGGATCAGAAGGATTGGAGTCGGACAAGGACTCTCCCACAACTATAACAAATAATTAGCTATCCATTATAACTGCTACCCCCAACACGGCTGGATGGCGCAAGGTGGAGAAGAAGAAAGGGAGAAGACAACAGCTACTCCAATTTTATTTATTTTTTTCATCTTTTGGTTTCGGCGAAAACCGGAACAGAACATCTACATATGCTCTTCAGCATCTACAAAATGTAATTTTGTCTTATGAATAAAATTACGACTTTTTCCACAGGAAAAAAACATACCTATAAATATGTAGTGCCAGAGAGTTGTATTTAAAATATCACATTGAAACAAGAATGCAAAAATAAATATAAGACCATAATACCAATAACTATCATGAAATATTTAAGTCATCAAGGGCTCAAACCAATGATAAAAGAAAAATGCATTTATCTTCTTTGATGTATATCAACTCATGCAACATCATGTCTACTTTGTCTTCTCGCGGTACCTCCTTATTTAACAATCAAAAAACAAATGTCTACTCTCTTTAATTTCTTTTTTATAGTTGAGGTAATCAATATTGCAAATGCATCCCCGGATCCAAGAGTCCCTCCTAATGTCGCCACCTGCCCAAGGACATAATGACGACAACCTCCACCTGGCAACCATCATCTTTGTAGTGCCTTGTTATGCTAGGCTGGGTCTTTATCACATGTAGTCTGCAAAGCCCTCGCTCGCATGACTTTAATGCTCATCTCGCTCCCCCTCCTAGCATATTAACCCAAGACATTATGGCCTTGCTCTGGTTTTTTCCAATGACCACCCCACTCACAATCTCACCTCTTTCGACCACCTGCTTTATTCCTACAACCATTGTAACTGTTTCACCTTTCGCTCATCCCTATGACTCCAACTGCTTCAACATGAATCGAGAAAGAGGCAAGGGTCGTCATGTTGGGTGCGACAGAGGCAGAGGTTGTCCTCCCACCTCCCTTGTCGTAGATGAATATTGGATCATGTATGATCATGCCATACCAACCCACATTCGTCTTCAAGTTTCAAAATTGGAGATTGAAGAAGTTCGTTGGGGTCACAACACTCTTTGGTCGCTCCACAATATGCTTGCTCGTCGCCTCCTTGCACAGGAATGTGAGAAATATCAGGCCACCTATTAGATATTTGAGCTTTATGCCATCAATTCAAACACCACCTCCTCCTTGCGGTGTCTCTCCCATGATATTGACATCAAATTCCCTCTTGACGCCCCCTCCTCCTCCTCCCCCAGACCCTCCACCTTCGTCTTTGTGCCCATCAATTCCACATCTCATCCAACTTGTTTGGCTACTAGTAGTCGCCCCTACTTGGCTCAGAGCCAATAAATTGTAGCAACATCTCTAGAGAACACTCAGTCGAGGGCTCCAACACTTTCCCCTCCTTGTCCCATCCCGTATGGATGTTACATCATCGAGGAGACTCTTGTTGAAGCGGATATGACCGTCCCTCTGAGCGATGGATGCAAGCAGTCGCAGTAAGTTAATGTGCCCCCAGAACATCACAAAGTTAGCTAAGAACTCCCATGTTTCCTCCAACAATGAATATTTTGATATTTTGTTCTCACTTCAAGTTTTGTCTATCGGTGGCTTGGTTCCACCATAGAACTTTGGTTTTAAATTTTGTAATGTTAAGTTTAAACACTAATTTTTTTATGCACTGCACAAGTTTTGATCTACAAACTTTGGAAAGGCTCTTTGGAGACCCCAAAATATTTTTTGCATGTACTCTATGTAATTTCCATGTTAATATAATGTGAATATTTTCCAACAAAAAAAAACAACCCGATATAACACATGACAACACATTTGAAAATACAACCATAAACAAGAATAATAAATCGAACAACACTTGGTTGGAATGGTTTTTCTCCCAACTATAAACAACACAACAAAAATAACACCCCAAGGGCAAGGCCATTGACTCATACATGTAAAGCTTTCACCATATTCCCCATCGCACCATACATTACTCATCTTCATAATTAATTGATTGGGGAGTTGAGGGAGGAGGGAAAGGTGGCTAACCCTAGCTGACCTAGACTTATTTCATGCCTTCCTTCTTTGTTTGACGCAATGATTCTACCTATGACATTAGTACTCTAGTTCGTAGTGCCTACGACATGTTGGGTGGTTTTTTCAACAAATTTTGTGGCTCCTCTAGTGTTTTGTTCATGATTTTCATCTGTGTTGTCAATTGTGGTATTTTGTAGAATGAGTTGAGGGTGCAATGTGTTGGGCGACCCATTTTCTACTTGGCTTACAGTTTCGTGCTTGCTCTATTTTGTTACCGAGTTTTTTGTTATCACTTCTTGGTGCTTTGGAGGCATTTTGGTTGATTTGTTGGCGGACTAGGTGATGTAGCCTCTAGTCCTAGGCGTCTTGGGTATGTTGCATCTTCCTTCTGCCAATTTTTTGTTTTGTTTTTTGTAGATTTTGGTTTTGTTGGTGGTCGTTAGTTAGTCATCGTGGATTTCTAATGGCCTTTGATGTCCTTTTATTTTGTTTTACCTTACGGCCTAGTTTTGGGCCTTTCTCCTAAAGCTTGTGGGGTGGCTTGTGCCCCATCATTGATATTTCTGAGATTTCATTTTGTTGGGGTTTCATACCTGTTTGTTGGCCATTTTTGTGGCAAGGCTTTCTTGTATGGTTCATGTATTTCTTTGATCAACCATGAGGTGTTATTTGCTTGAATGTGTTTCAACATGTGCAAAATGCAATCTTTGTTCTTCTCTTAATGACAAATACAAGCTTCTTTTCTCAGGAAAAAAAGATAACTCATCTTCGTAAAGAGCGACATATTCGCTCCCTAAAAGGAGCAACATGGAGAAGAAAAACTCCTTTATTTCCATTCCCCTTTTCTTTATTCTTTATTATAGGAAATGGTAATGTGTCAATTCCAAAGAATCCCCTGCATTACATCGTATAGTGAAGTGCCTTATTGCGTGTAAATCCTAGGTGTCCTTTGCACATAGGTACTAGGTGTCTTTTTGACATAAGCAATGGGTGTGAAATGTATTGGGGACGTTAAGTGAAAAATGGATACCAAGGTAAATAAAAATGTTACTTCAAAATTAAAGATAAATTAAGATGGTAAAAAATAAGTAATGTTAAAGTTTACGAGGAAAACCAATACCTACCTCACATCTTTGACATTCCTTGACCATGTATGGGTTTGTGGGCTCTCCTCATGTTACCCTTCGCCATTCTAAAACATATCATATTACCAAAATCCTTTTCACCTCACTGGATCAAGTTTATTCCTACTTGTTGGGAAAAATATTTAGCTAAGGCGAGCAAAATTCCCCCAAGTAATGGAAAGGTTGAACATTACTAACAACTAAACTGTGAGAATAAACATTATTAGAGAGTTAGTATTTTGCATCATAAACATAAATCGGAAAATCAATAAAAATTCATGAAATAAGTAAACAAAAAACAAGTATACCTTTATAAAGCTAATAAATGCAAGGAAAAGGCCATATGAGACACCAAGAAGAAGCAATAGGAGGTGGTCTCTTTCTCCTTCCCCTTAGGAGGTTCCTTGTTGTTCTTCTAGAAGCCCTCTCTCTTTATCAAGTAAGTGTTGATGATTCTCAAGAAAATGGATCTCGAGAATCAAACTACCAAAAATGCATATTGAACCCCAATGAACTCTTCCAAAATGCATATCGATGGCTCCCTTTTATAATCAAATTATGGAGGTTCATGCATGTGGACTTGTTAATATTTGGGGGTAATGAGGGTAGAGTTAACTTGAGCTTTCCTTTTGATTTTTATGCAATGAAGGTGAAATGAATTTGAGTCTACTCATACTTTTCCTTGAAGTGCTTTAAGTGCCTCTTTTATAAAAAATACTTTTCTTGACTTGCACGTCTATAGAAGGAAAGTCCATGCAAGTTGCACAAGCTTTGTTAAGGAAACTTGAACAAGTAAATAAAAGCTAATGTTCCATATTTTTTGGATTCTTTCTTGATGGGTATATTAATTCCATGGTATACCTTTATAATGATGACGATTTCACTAATCACTTGTATCTCATTGTGAGTGATTTTTAGATGATAACACTAAGCAATGTCAATCATATCTAATATTTGTCAATTGGTGCAATCTAACTAATATACGAAATGACCATTTTCGTGATAGTATGATGATACAATTTCAAGTGAGATTGTAATTTATTATTTTTTTAAATGTGTTTTTGAATGCATAAATGGATTCAACACCCTAAAAATCTCCTAGGGCACTTGAACTCTACAGATTAAACAACTTGAACTTATGATTTTTAAAAATCTCTGCTAAAGTTTGAGAAAAATTGAAAAACAAAAAGACCATTTCATCTATTAGTTAGATTATGTTTTTGCTGATGGGCTCTTAGCCTTGGACATGTGGTAGGAATACTACATAATTCTTGATAATTTGTATACATGTTTATTATTATTACATAGTAATATGAACCATCATCCAAGGCTTCATTAATGTCCATAACTACATAAGTGATCTCCTTAGCACTACACAAATGCATACACGTAAGTCCAAGTCAACAATATATACATTATTATACCAAAACCATTGTCTAAGAAAGACCACAGTTGTAGTGTTACCCATTGGTACCACATGGGTCACAATTGCACCAGATGCATCACATAGGACACATTTGCAGTACATAGATGCCACAAATACCACACTCACACCACATGTGCCACACAGATCACACATGTGTTACGTCAATTGTTAGGCATCCATAGTGGGGTTGTTATGCTTGTCCATCCAACACTTCTCTATGTGAGTAAGCGGGTGGAAAATCTTCTTATTAATGCTAAACCTATGTGATCTAAATACTTTTATGCATGTAAAAATTGGGCCTTGATATTGAATTAAAAAAAATTGATCATGCAAAATTAAATGGCCAAAATGATGGGTCACTACAACTACTCCCTTCAATAAACTTTAAGAAGTTTATGAAATCTACGGGTTACATATTTAGTTAAGAGCTATGCTCAATTGTAGGATATGATGCAATGTATGTGATCTCACATCCTTTCCTCATATCTATTATTGTCCTTTTGACTTCATTGTAGACATAGTTGACCTTGATAGGTCATCACCTAAGCATAAGGATGTTGAGAGGCCTTTAAAGGTTATCCCACCATTTAAAAGCACTATGGAAATTATGGGAATCATTAAGGATGGTAGTGACAACGGTTCTTCTAAAGGTACTTTAGAAAGTCGTACTAAATGTTTACGATGAGGTAATTCCAATTATATCCCTAGTTTTGTTGTAGAAACTCATGTGGAGTATCGTAACTATGTATGCCATGCATATAAGGAGAAAACCCTATTAGGGTATTTTATGGGATCACTGTCGTGTGAAGTCATTATCCATAGTTGGGTTAGAGAACTTTGGGACTACATTGGTGTCATTTTCTACAAAACCAAAGCATTACTAAAGGATTTTTACTTCTTCAATTGGTTAAGAAATATTGTGTCACATGTTATTGTGTTTCTTTGGCTCTCCAATAATTTTAACATTCAAGTAAATCCCAAGAAGCTATTGTAGAATCCCTACCAATAATGACCTTTACTGTTGGGATCCATGGAGAGAGTTGTATCACATTGGCATGAAGAAGCTTAACCATGGCAAGAGGGTGAATGAAGGTAGAAACAATGGGAGAAAGGCTCACCAAAGGCTCTCAAAGCTTGAGAGCTATACTAATAAAAAAAAGGCAGGATGATGAACCCGTAATCCATTCATGTGAGACTTGTATCCCACACAATTTACCAACATCAATCCCATGTGAAAGTTACAATTTGTTGTTATGTCAAGCTAAGTAAAAGCTCCATCACTTACTCTTCTCCAACAAACACGAAAGGATGGCTTCTTTCCAAGTGGGTTCATTGCTTGGTTTCCTTACTTGCAATGTAAGGTTAATTCCAAAAGATGAAAAACAATTTCCTCTATGTCCTTTTTATATTTGCAGCCACAATGCTTCATACAAGCATGTCTTTTCTCATTAAATATCTATATATGTACGCATGTTTTAACAAATAATGTTCCTTCCACATTGAATGTATATTCTATTTCTTGTTAACATGTACTTACCTCGCATGCATCCAACAATCATTCATATATCTAACTATTAATCATGTGTATGTCACTTCACTTAGATCCATCACCCATGAATACAAATGATAAATAGACACACACTCACATGCATTTGTTTTAAGTCAAATTTTGTACCCAAAACTCCAACCAATTAAAATTTTCTCATTGACAATATGCCCAAGTGAATAAGATGCAAAATCTTGTTCCCTGCTCTTACCATTAAACAACCACGAGAAACTAAATAATACATGCACAAAACTTATATGCTTCATGTAATTAGTTAGGTGTTGCCAAGAAATAATGGATTGGGTGTGTAAGGTAGTGTTTCACATTCAAACTAAATTATACACCTCATGTAATTAGTCATGCATTGCAAAGACATGTTGGATTGAGTGTGTTTTAGTATCATCTAAGATCATTATATTTATTGTGATTTAATGACAAATTGAATGTGAACCAACATAGGGAATGCAACCAATGAATTAGAAGAGGTAAATTGGATTGTATCAAATTATTTTTCAATGAACCACCTATGCATTCTACTCAGCAATGAAGAAATGAGAAATTTGAGGTGTGTGAAGTCATACAATGTCTTACCAGCAAGGTCAATTTTTACTGCACAAAGAAGCACTAGTTAACAAGGAATTTGGAAACCCATTGTGGAAATGGTAAAAAGGGCCAACAAGTTTGATTTTGTTGTAGCGACTACAACCACACTCCAAAATTTTGCCTATGCTTCGATTTTGGAGCCTTCCTTCTAATCCACAACAACTCATCTTGCACTAGTCTAGATATCCATGCTTCGATTGAGACTTATCCTTTTCATTTTGGCTTGTGTTTGATAACTTAGTTGATTTGCTGACCCACAAGCCAATCTCCCGACTTGGTCCCATAATAGTTATGGGATTGCCTCAAAAAACTGTGCAAGGGATCTATATTTAGTAACCCGTAGGAGGCACTTGCATTATTTTTAGAAACTACCGCTAAGTGTCACCTTTTTCCTTGATTTTAGCATGTCATAAACCCTAACTTGGCCAAATCTATTTAATCGACATTACTATAACTCATTTTCACACTCGGTCTTGGAGCTTTAGCATTCCCGAGGAGATCAAGGAGCCTCCAGTCCGATCGTCGTCATTTTTCTAGGTGAGTTTTGCTTTTCTTGTCTTTTGTAGCCTTTTCTGTCGCTTTTTGTTATTTAGCTTCTGTGAGTGTTGTTTCACTTGATTATTTGCATGATTGTTGGCGTTTAACTTGTTTTAGCTTATATATGTGTTGTTTCAAGTTATAGATTGCCTTTCCCAAGTGTCTCATGAGTTTTCCTATTTTTGCACCAACGGTCGTCGTTGCGGTGACTCTCTTCACATGCTTCGTTTTCCTTCAGTTTAATCACTTGTTGCACTCGTTTCACATACATGCATCAACACAGGTACAACAATTGTTGAGCATCTCTCTAGCAGTTACAGTTAACATGGCATCCAAGAGAGCTGCATCAAAGGAAATCGTTGAGAGCAATATTGGGGAAGAAGTTGAGCAGATATCAGTTGATCTACCAGTTTATGCAGATACTCAGTTCTTCATTGAGAAGGGAACAACACTGACATGGAAATAGATCAAATACACTTTTGCAGAGGACTTCAAGGAAAACCTTGAAGACCAATAGGTTTATCTTTGCATCCAGTAGTCAGGATCATACAAGGTTGCATGCAGGTACCCTGCATTCCCGTGTGTGGACATCATTCATAGGATTGTCTCACATACAGAAGAAGAGACTATGACATTGAGCAGTGCATGCGGGAGAGAGATTTCCACATTTAGGGAAAGAACTTTGCAGATGTATCACTTGCAAGAGTCGGTGGAGCGCATGGACTCACTCTTCTATGCCACCCATAGCTATGTGAACACAAAAGACATTTTCAAGTGCTGGGTGAAAGAGCCGTCAAAATTTAGACAAACACCCACCCATGTTTACAAGAAAATGTCCCTCAGGAAAGCTTACCAATTCTTAATCATCTTTGCTTGCAGAATATATGGTTAAGAGAACACATAAACCTTTCATGAAGGGTGGGTAGTCTTACTGGACCAGTTGGTGAATGATGGGAGGCCATTCAACTGGTCGGATATGTTGGATCATCATTTGAAGTCCCATGTGGCTAAGGCTCAGAATCTGCCCAAGAATGAGAAAGCAAGGTTCTACATGTTCGCATATTTATTAGATGCAATTTATGCCCAACAACAGTTCCTTGGCATGCGATGGATATGGACATCACAAGAGACTGTTGTCAACATCTATTGCAAGTCGCTTTCTAATTACAACTATCAAGGAGTGATGGCAAGGCTAACTAGCCATTTTATCATCCTGTTATACAAGCTTATCTTTGAGTACGATCCACCTTGCATGTCCCGAGAAGAAATGGAGGAGAAAGTAAACATTGTAGATTGGTATGCCTCACAAGGTGGCACCTTCATCAGAGTGTTTAGGGGAGAGAATCCTCTGCATGTTCTACCAAGGTATGCCACTAAAATATTGATCATGCAAGAAGTTTCATACCACCTCACTATAGGGTTGTCAGTAGGATTGCATAGGAAGAAGAAAGCGCCATGACCCACTCTTCCTTTGCATATTGGGTTATACGAGATTAAGATCTTGAAAGATGTAGATATTGAGGCTAAATTCATAGTGAAGTTTGATTTCGGCACCAAAGACTTTAATCTGTATGGTCCCTAGGGTATTTTCAAGGACCATTATATGCAAGTGTACTTTCCATGGATCCACGAGACATTTCACTAGCTAGAGGAGGACCCTTGGAGGTACTGCTACAATGCCTCTAGACTCAATGAGTCTCTCATTTTAGCAAGAACTTGGAAGGTTGCTAAGAAGATAGCAACAGGTCTAGAAACAATAGAACAATAGCAGAAGGAAACAATCTAGTGCACGACAAGGGAAAGAGGAAGATTGTTGATAATCCAAAGGGAGAGCAAATATGCAAAATGAAGGTAGATCCTATCCTGGAGAATTCATCTTTGGCAATGGAAGCAAAGAGGAAGGAGAGGATGAAGAGAGCAGAGTGAAGGAAGAGAGAAAATCAGAGGCTACAAAAATTAGAACTAAAGTTGCAAGAGATAGAGAAGAAGCTGAAGGAAGAACGAGAGTTGAGGACAAGATAAAGAGAAGAGAAGTAGAATCAAGAAGAAGAACAAAGACAAGGCGCGATGAAAAAGCAAACAACGCTGATACAGGTTGATGAGATGGAGCAGCCAGTAGCTGAGGAAGAGTGTGAATAGATGCAGGATTGGGAGCTTTCTCAACAAATTGAGCAATCAATTGAAGTGATAGACATGGAGTTGGAATAGGAGCCGCAAAATGATGACACTAACCTGGTGCCAAGAGCACCACAGGTCATCTCTCAGTCTCCACCACCTCCAGTATCAGAACCAACCCTGAGCAAGCAAGGAGTTGTTGTTCTCCTTGATGGTGATTCAATCATGGATGTGTATAATCTATCATTTGACGAGTTGCAGAAGAAGATTGTATAGGAGCGGAAGAAACAATTTCTGGATGATCACGCATCACCTACATTCATCAAGGAAAGGGTGATAATGTCAGACACCAGGAAGCATCCAACTATCCTTGCCAAAGCCAGCTTGGCCTATGCAGGAGCAACAAGCTCAAATGTTAAGTATCTGATAGCTGAGAATGAGCAACTGGAAAAGAACTTGCAGGCTGCCAGGCAAGAGTTAGAACAACTCCGAGAACAAAGCATAATCCAGTTTCTGCATTGGGGGAGATGAAGACAACAATACTTGATGAAGTATCAACACTTGGTTATACCATGTGGAAGATCTATGATGGATTTGTCATCGGGCATAAAGCAGTTGTCCGTGTGTGTGGCTTACAACAGTGGAGCAAAGAGTTTGTTCAAATTCTTAAGAACATACATGTCGCCATCGCCCATGTACAAGAATAGACAATGCGGTACAAAGTGTCCCCACTTGACTTAGAGATGAGATGAAGCCACAAGCAAAGCTGGAAAAAGCGAAGGTTTGAATGTTGATCCAGAACTATGAGCAGGTCGCCTCAATCATCGACACCATACAGGCCTCATATGCATGGTTGTACAATAGTTTGAATGTCATGGTGAGCACGCATAGGATCCCATCAATTGGTTCCCTCACCAATGTTAAACCCAAGAACCAAGTGCGATTGGAGATCGATAAGTACTTGGAGCAGCTAAGACGAGAGGCCACCAACGAAGACTTGGAGGTGAGTGCACACAACATGAAAAAGTACATCGGTGGTCTTGTTATGGTCAAGACCATGTTGCTCATGCTTTAGAACGAGTTGGATACAAGTTCGAAGACCATATGCCTAGATGTCATGGAGGAAAGAGTCCGCTTCCAAAAAGACACCATCAAACAGTTTCGGGACACCATCACACAGTACCAAGCTTGGCACCAATATGTGACCAAGAAGCACCAAGTGGAAATTTCCGATTTGGAATTCCCCCAAACTTAAGAATCACCGTGTTTTGTATTTTTAGGTTGTATCTAGCCTATTTTGTCTTATGTGGGTACATGTGGAAAATGTAATATTATCGTAAATATGTTGTAAGTGAAATTCCAAGTGTTAATATTGGAATATGAAAAGTCATTATGTAATGAAACATGTCATTTAGTGAAGAAGTTGAAGAGTCATGAGGGAATTCAAAGAGACACAAAGGGGAATGTCAAGGGTCACCCCACCCTTTGTTATAAATAAAACCCCGTAACTCATAGAAAAGGCTTTTGGGAGGCAAGCTTTTGGCTAGGCTTAGGCTTAGGAAAGACTTGGGAGTATTGTGAAGAGTCTTGGCTTCTCCATAGCGTAGAGCGAGTATACTTCTTTGGAGGAGCAGGTGTTCTTGGCTCTAATGTTCCACTATTGTGGCTAGTGGTAGTCAATGGTGTATGTATGGATGGAACTTTCACTTATAATAATAATATCAGAGGCAACACATTTTCATTCACATGTTGTTAATATAGTAGGACTATTATTGTTGTATTAGAAAAGTATGTTATTTAATTTAAACATATGCTTATGAACTACTTTGTATGCATTTGTACAAATCTTGTTGAAAGCGTGTTGTTGGATTAACTCATCACTTTAACTTGTGGAATATTCTACATTTTAGCTTATGATGTCATTTTTCTCATGTTTTCTTTTCAAGTTGTGTACTATTATAGACCTATAAGGGGTGCACTTCCTTTTCCCCTCCGTGTGTTAGAACCTTCATGCTTCGCACTTGACTCTCCCTAGGGTCACACACTTTCTCTCACCCAAAGTTATCATACTTCTGCATGCTACCACGGTCGAGACATAACACTGCCACCCACTGTTAGGAATCCTACTCCAAACGGTGTGAGATCTAGTTGGGACTTCATATCGGGGATATCCCCTAAGTGTTGGCGGCTCCAACACCGTCAAAATTTCTAGCACTAGGAGGGCCAAATGACAAGTTGAGCCCTTGAAGTCTATTTTGAATTTCTACACATATTTCATGACTTATGTCTAAATAAAAACCCTGACATGTTTTTCTAACTCTCCACATTTTGAAGTGCCAATGAGCATTTTAGATGACTTGTCTAGATATAAGTTTAATGGCGAGGGTGGAATAACCTTATTCAGGAACATAGTTGCTTTTGTTGGCTTCTGTGACAGGCATGATGTCCCGTCTGATGATATCGTCTGTGGGTTGTACGCTTTCACGTTCGAAGGGCATAGAAAGCAATGGTTTCACACATTTTCCACAACCTCTATACACTATTTTGATCATTTTTTAAGAGAATTATGTCATGCTTTCATTCTTTATGACCGTAAAGCCCTTAACATAAAAATTTTAAAATCGCGAAAATCACCTCACGAATCTCTTCAAGATTTTCACTATCGTTTCCTTCACTATTGTTTTGAATTTCTTGAAGATGAAGTTGACTAGGAATTCTTGGATGAAATATTTAAATATCTTATTCACATTTATGAAAATCCATATGAGTTAGAATCTTTCGAACATCTCCCAACATACCTCGATGTTAGAGCTTCTAAATATGAGATGGACAAGGTTGTTGTCCCAAGTAACCCTTCGCCCCCTTCCCATCAAATAGCTCTAGCACTGCAGGTCGAGGTGGGAGAAGTTGAGAATCCACCTGCTTATTTATCATCATCTCCTCCTATCCCACATGCTCAGGATTTTGGGGCAGGTTTCGACTGCAACTCTGATGGGTGTGTTGAAGTGTTATGTCCTCATCCTCCATCCTTCGGTCCCTTTGATCCTCCATATTTTGGTGTGTTGTGTTCATCTGTCTCAGATCTCACATGTGATCTTCACGAGGATAAAGTTTTGGATGGAGTTGGTGTTGAATAACCAACCTGCGATATCATTTTTGATGAGTATGTGTGGGAATCTGAACAAGAATCTGCGATAACGAGTGATCTCCTTTTGTCCGCACCTCGTCCGCCTTATCTTGACATCTTCCATGATTCTATCAATTTTGTTCCATCTTGTGAAAATTCAGTTATGGATGTTTCTATTTCCGATCATTGGCAAAACACTCGAAATGCCAATTTTTCATTTCAACGCGAAGAGGAAAAATCTATCTTCTCTTATCCTCCCAATCTTTCATCTTACCTTTCTCAAAACATAGAGGGTGAAATTTTTCATTTTCCAACATCCCTTCTTTATTATTTGTCAGATCATGAGGATGCCTCTATCCATCATCTTGAACTTTCTGATCGTGGTTGTCATGATCTTTTCATTCATTCATCTAATCACAATTTTGATTTATCTACTATTGATATTTCTAAGCCACCAGTCTTTGATGATCCATCTTCTGATGAATTGGAAACTCCTCAAGTTGTCGAGGTACTTCAGCTCGAGTTGATGGTTATGTCAAGTTCTCGTAGCCTTGAGGTTAGTTCTGCTTTGGGTTAGAAATATGTTGAATCTTCCCAAGCTCCTCATCACTTTGTTGTTCACATTGAAAATAAATCTATTCTACAATTTTCACATCCTCCACTAGAATCACACGATCCTATTGCTCAAGAATTGGAGGAGTTATACGTAGAAAACATTTTTGCAAAATGGAAGTTTTCTTCTTTCTTTATGTTTGCTCGTTTTTCAAGTTTGAAGGTGTGGACATGCTTGCCTTCCACTTGCAATGTATTAAGACACCATGGTACATCCACAGAGTGCCTCTCATGTGCTTTCCGTTTTTACTTTGCTACAGATGCATTCAAGCTTCGAACGTATTGGTTTGCATTGCTTTATCTTTCTTTCCTGTTGGTTTACTTGCATATCTTTTTTTCCGATCATATTGTCATCTACAGAAGACAACCAATGCGCCGATGGCTGCATTGGAAATATCAATTTATGTAAGTTGGCCTACGTTCTACTTAGGTTAGGAGTAGGAGTAGTTTTTCTTGTCTTGTTTGTTTCTTGATTTGCTTACTTTTTCTTGCTTCTTTCCTTTGTTTGTTTGCTTTTGCACCCATAGGATAGTTTTGTATGAAACCATGTTTGGCTTCTTAGACAAGCAGGGTGAAATCCAAGAGGAACTTGTAAAATATCAACACTAGGTTATCTATCTATTCCCTCTCTTTATGTGAATCTTGCATTTCTAGTCAGGGATACCCTGATGGAAAAAACATTCCTTTCAGAGCGAGTCGTGGTGAACTCACAATGCTTTCACACTTAACTAGTACCATCTACTCTAATCGGTTTTCTATTTTTGGTTAACCCTCGTCAACTCAGTCAAGTAGAGTAAGGAGTGGGAGGAAACCTTAAAAAGTATGTCAGAGGTATATATAAATATCCTTCTCTGAAGGGACAACCTCTTCTGCTCTCAATAAGTCACGATCCTTCTTCCGCCCCATGAAATAAAAAAGGTCCTATGCATAGTTCTTTGAAAATGAAAATGAAAAAAATGAAAAAAATAAAATAAAGGGATAAAGAAGAGAAAGGATTCATACGTAGAGAGGTGAAGCAAGTAACTCCGCCAGGGTACTATCTAGTCTCGCTAGTAGCGGAGCAATGCATGTGTTCCTGAAGTGACTCCATTGGGGTATTGTCTAGGCCTGTTGGCAGTGGAGCAACACCAGAGATGAAACAGAAACTAAAACTCTGACAACATACTTTACTCGTGCATCTATATACCCCTCATCCCAAATCAAAACAACTCAGTTTGACTTGGCTTGGTATGTGTGTTGCCGATAAAGAGAATGGTAGGGACCACATATTTAACTTAAGATAAGTGAAGAAACTATGATAATCTAAGAATTGAATACTACTTCTAGAAGAGTTAGACTCGCTTTGCATGAGACAAGGTCCATATAGAGAGTTAGAGTTCTACTAATGTGTCGCCAATGTTGTAGCGTCTACAACCACCCTCCAAAATTTTGCCTATGCTTCGATTTTGGAGCCTTCCTTCTAATCCACAACAGCTCATCTTGAACTGATCCAGGTATCCATGCTTTAACTGAGACTTATCCTTTTCATTTTGGCTTGTGTTTGCTCACTTAGTTGATTTGTTGTCCCACAAGTCAATGTCCCAACTTAGTACCTTGACAATTCTAGGTTTGCGTCAGAAAACTGCAAAATTCTTGAGGGCAGTTGGCCTTGCTGTTTGGAATTATGCAGTGTTAACAGCTAGTGAGCCTTGAGCTCTAGAAACGCGAAGTCATGGAGGGGCATCCCAACACTGAGCCCAGAAAATGCGCAATGCATGAGCCGAAGAGTTTCCCAGTCCTTCCCAGATCTACGCAATATTTATGGTCAATGCATGGCAGTTTTCCTGAAAAATCAAAAACCAAAAACCAAAAAACCATCCTTAAAAAGTAGGGATCTATTTTTAGTAACCCAAAGGAGGCACTTGCACTATTTTTAAAACTACCACCAACTGTCGCTTTTTCCTTAGTTTTAGGCATGCACGTCATAAACCCTAACTTGGCCAAATATATATAATCGACGCTGCTAGAACTCATTTTCACACTTGATCCTAGAGCTCTAGCATTCCCAAGGAGATCAAGGAGCCTTCGGTGTGATCGTCGTTGCTTTTTTGAGTGAATTTTTATTTTCTCGTCTTTTGCCACTTTTTCTATTACTTTTTGTTGTTTAACTTGTGTGAGTGTTGTTTCACTTGTTTCTTTACACGGATGTTGACATTTTAACTTGTTTTGGCTTGTAGAAGTGTTATTTCAAGTTATAGATTGCCT
This sequence comes from Pinus taeda, assembly GCA_000404065.3. NCBI lineage: Eukaryota > Viridiplantae > Streptophyta > Pinopsida > Pinales > Pinaceae > Pinus > Pinus taeda. The sequence continues at coordinate 133,339 of APFE030927281.1, read as the reverse complement.
TTCCCAAGTGTCACATTGTTTTCTTGTTTTTGCACCAACGGTCACTGTTGTGGCGACTCCCTTCACATGCATCATTTTCCTTCAGTTTAATCAATTGTTGCACTCATTTAACATGCATGCATAAAAGATTATTCGGATATGCACTCAACATCACACCATATTTTAGATCTGCTTGTTTTTCACACTCCCCTTGGGCAGATCTGCCCCCCCTTGCTTGGATCTCACTGTGCATAGCTAGCTCTGTGCAATCTGAAGAATCAAGCCTCTGGCTTGGCTTCTAGAATTACACAGAGCCTAGCCTAGGATGGATCCAACTGCACAATTCCAAGAGCCAGTCTCCCAGCTTGGTCATTGAGATTGCATAATGCATAGTCTCTCCTAGGCCCTGGGACAGACTAAATTGCACATTGCACAGTTCTAGTCATGAAGCTCCTACACTGACTACTGGTACTGTGCAATGCACAGTTCCCACAACCAGTCAGTCACCTCTCTCATTCAAAATTGTGCAATCCTTCCCATCATGAGCTCGGTTTGTTGCTTCGTCTTGTCTTAAAGTTGTTTTTCTTTTAGCTGACATTTGCTTGTGATGAGTGTCCTCTTCGTCCCACAGGTACAATAGTTGTTGAGCATCTCTCTAGCAGTTACAGTTAACATGGCATCCAAGAGAGTTGCATCAAAGGAAACCGCTGAGAGAAGTACCGAGGAAGAAGTTGAGCATATATCACTTGATTTACCAGTTTATATAGATACTCACATGTTCATTGAGAAGGGAACAACACTGAAATGGAAGCAAATCAAAGACACTTTTGCAGAGAACTTCAAGGCAGACTTGGAAAACCGACAAGTTTATCTTAACATCTGACAGTCAAGATTATTCAAGGCTGCATGCAGGACCTCGCCTTCCCATGTGCGTACACCATTAACTGGATTGTCTCAAATACAAATGAACAACCTATGACATTAATCAATGCCAATGAGAGAGATATTGCCACCTTCAAGGTAGAGAACTTTCAGCAGATGTATCACTTGCACGAGTTAGTGAAGTGCATGGACTCACTCTTCTATCCCACCCATAGCTATGTGAACACAAGAGACATTATCAAGTGCTGGGTAAAATGGTCGTCAAAGTTTAGACAGATACCTACCCATGTTTACAAGAGAAAGTCCCTCAGGAAAGCTTACCAGTTCTTGATCATCTTTGCTTACAGAATATATGGTCAAGAGAACACAAAAACCTTTCCTAATAGGGTGTGATCTAGGTGGATCCTTAGATACAATGGCATGGAAAAGCTCAGAAATCAAAATGCTTAGAATGAAGTCAACTCAGGACCAGAGCGTAGATCGTCATCCTGATTCTAACGGCGTGAATGGTACTTCAATCCGAGTCCAGATGATGAAGTTATCGCGAAAAGAAGGTTGCTTTGTTCCTTAAGAAAATGAGGATTTTTCCTTTCAAAATGGGTTTAAGCCTTAAAAGGCAAAAATCGAAATTAGAGGATTCATGGAGGTAGACTTAAGAAGGGCGCAGGGAAAACCCCGATTGCTGATCTCCGATTAAATCATATCGGCGGGTCGGAGGGTAATTAGCTCAACGGAAGGCTATATTGGAGCAGGCAGGGGCTGACTTGCAATCCGATCGGCGATATAGAGCAATCAACGATAAAACAATCGACGGGATTGTTATCGATGATCAGGACACCGAGCTGTGATCGTGGAGGATGAGGCAAAGATCCAGCTGGCCTCTCTATGGTTGAGCAGCACCGCTCTCGTTTGGTGGGAGAGCAAATTGCAGAGTAGTAAGAATGTGGGTAAGCTCTTTTCCTCATGGCCTGATTTCACTTCTGCGTTAAAGGAACAGTTTTATCTCTTAGGATACAAGAAAAAAGCTTTGATGAATTGGTAGTATTTAAGGTAAGGCAAAGGGCAGGATGTTCTGAGTTTTATAGAAGAATTTAGGAAGCAAGCACTGAATTTGGGTATTGCACTTGATACACCTGAAGTTGTAACTAAGTATATTGGCTCACTGCATAGTTATATTAGACATTCATTGTTGTTGTTTGAACCAACCATTATTGATTCGACCAACGTAAAAGCAATTCATATTGAGAACAGGGGCAAAAATGAAAGAGATGATCAGTCCAGAAAGCCACCGTCCAAACCTTCCAATAGCAAATCCAAAGAAAAATGGAAAGGGAAGGAGAAGAAAACATCAACAGCTAAAGAAGGAGAGCGGCCTTGTTGCAATCACTGCAAGAAGGAAGGCCACGATGACGATCATTGTTGGAAGCAACACCCAAAAAAGCGTCCAAAGAAGTATGGAGCTAAAGGGAAGTAAAAGACAGTGGCAGCAGCACAGTAAGACCTTGGATCAGATTCAGGAGATGAAGCGCTAATCACAGCAGCAGGAACAAAAGGTACTCTTACACCTCATGTTAATTCTAAATCACATGAAAGCACCAGTTCTGTAAATGAGTCCCTTTCGAATGACCGAAAAAGAATTGAATTATTTCATATCAAAGTTGTTGTAAATCATACCAAAGTTGAAACTCTGTTTGATATTGGGTCCTAAGCAAACTTAATTTCAGAATCCCTGGTAAAGAAAATCATCTTAGAGACAAAACCACACATGAAACCTTACCCGCTGGGATGGATACATGATAAAGCGAAGTTGAATGTAACCCAGCAGTGTAAGGTCAAATTTGTGATTGCGCCTAAGCTAGTAGACAAAGTAGAATTGGATGTAATACCATTGGATATCTGTGGCATGGTATTAGGGAGCCCATACCTGTATGATAGAAAGGCAGTCTTTTTCCGTGATGAAAACAAATATTAAATCACCAAAGATGGGGTAGAATATATAGTAAGGGCTCATCAAAATAAAATTAATGCCAACCTTGTAAGCACTGGACAAATGAAAAGACTGGTGAATTCCAGTAAAGGATGCATGCTTTTGGTTGTAAGGGAAAAAGAAGCAGAATTCGTTAATGCTTTCCAGGGCTGCGATTGGGAGCATAAACATGAAGTATTCGGCTTAATCTCTATTTGTGATGAGTTGTTTTAGGAGCCGAAGGGATTACCTTCGAAGAGGGAAATCCAACATGAAATCCATCTACAACATGATGCTCCCCTGCCAAATATTGGCATGTACAAGATGTCGGTTATTGAGATGGAGGAAATCAAGAGACAAGTACAGGAATTGCTAGACCAAGGCGTCATCAGGCCGAGCACCTCTCCATGTGGTTCGCAGATTGTTTTAGTGCCAAAGAAAGACGTCACCTGGAGGATGTGCGTGGATTACCGCGCGCTCAACAAGATCATCGTGAAAAATCGCTATCCCCTTCCACACAGATGATTTATTAGACCAATTAAAGAGTGTTGTTTATTTCACAAAGTTGGATTTGTGTAGTGGTTATCACCAGGTCATAATTGCGGAGCAAGACATGTGGAAAACCACCTTTAAGACCAAGCAAGGGTTGTTCGAATGGATGGTGATGCCATTCGGACTTTGCAACGCTCCAACCGCTTTTATGCGGGTTATGAATGATATATTTCAGCCTTTCATTGATTATTTTGTTCTTGCATATTTAGATGATATAATTGTCTTTAATAAGAGTTGGTTTGAACATGTGTGTCATGTAAGGAAAGTGCTTGATGTACTGAGAAAAGAAAAACTCTTTGTAAAATTGTCAAAGTGTGAGTTCGGTAAAACCTCTTTGGGTTACCTAGGTCATATTGTTGGTCATGGTCAGTTAAAAATTGATCCCTCTAAAGTTGAAGCAATTGTAAATTGACCTAAGCCTACTAGTGTAATCGAGGTTTGTAGCTTTCTAGGTGCAGTCCGATATTGGAGGAGATTTATTGCTAATTTCTCTGTTATTGCAACACCTTTGCACACCTTGAAAAGTCTGAAACAAGTCTTCCAATGGGGAGGAAGACAACATAAGTCCTTCGAAACATTGAAGGAAAAGATCAGCACCGCGCTAGTCTTAGCCTTAGTCGATCTCCAACAGCCATTCAAGATCAAAACTGATGCCAGTGGTTATGCCATGGGAGTTGTACTGATGCAGCAAATGAAGCCGATTTGTTACCATTCTGAGAAGTTTTCTCAAGCTGTGATAAACTATCCCACCTATGACAAGGAACTTTATGCCTTGGTGCAAAGTGTGAAAAAGTATGGATCGGCAAGGAGACCATTATCCATACAGATCATCAGCCCTTGTAGTACCTTCAGTCACAAACCAAGTTGCAGTAATCTCATCATTTTAGGTGGATGGGCTTTCTTCAACAGTTTCATCTGGTAATAAAGTATAAGAAGGCCACTAGCAATAAAGTGGTCGATGTGCTATCTCGCCCTCCTATTTCTGCTTCTGTTATTTTGCATAATGCTTTGTTATCTTTTGAGAGTTATGCTGAACAATATGCTAACGATGATGACTTTAAGGAGGTTTATGCAAAACTAACCCATGGTTCATAGGTGGACAACTATCACTTGCAGGGGAAATTTTTGTATCACCTTGGTAAATTGTGTATTCCCACAGGGGAAAGAGTACATGTAATTCGAGAGGCCCACACCTCTCTTGTGTCTGGACACTTTGGTGTCGAAAATACTTTATGTCATGTACAAAGATTTTGTTTTTGGCCTCATATGAAAAACATTGTGACTCGCTATGTAAAGGTTTGTGTGATGTGTTGTATTTCAAAGCCCTCTAATAGAAAACTTGGGCTTTACACACCACTCCCTATTCCGAGTCGTCAATGGGAAAGTGTGTCAATGGACTTTGTGGGAGGTTTACCTTTGTCTAGGAAGAGTCATGACTATTTGTATGTTGTCGTTGATCGTTTTAGTAAGATGTGTATTCTTATGCCTTGTTAAAAGTAGCTTACTACAGAGCAAACTGCTTATCTTTTCTTTCAGCATGTTTGGGTCCACTTTGGATTACCTACATCAATTGTGCCAAATCGGGACTCTCGCTTTCTTGTAGAGTTTTGGACCAGCTTGTGGAGGATGATGGACACCAAATAAAAAAGAAGCACGACATTTCAATTTTCACACGCAGTCTGACGGACAAACAAAGGTTGTAAACCGTACCGTGGTAAACTTATTACGAGGCTATTGTGGGAAACATCCCAAGTTGTGGGATGAACATCTCCCCTATGTACAAGAGTCCTACAACCAAGTAGTGCATTCATCAATGCAAAGTTCACCATTCGAGACATGTTTTGGTTACCTACCAAAGGACCCTTTCGATATGGTCTTTGGAAGGGAAGATAGCTCCAGTGGACATAATGACAGGGACAAAGCTCAACAGTTCATTCCATGAATCTAATTGATTCACCAAGCAGTGTAAGAACAATTGGAGAAAAGTCAAGCTCGTTACAAGGCTCGACATGATAAACACCGAGTCAACCATCAATTCCAAGTGGGCAACAAAGTGTGGTTCCACATCAGCAAAGATAGGATGAAGGGAGAAGGAAAGAAGTTACGACCAATCCGGTATGGACCATTCACCATTTTGGAGAAGATTGGGAACAATGCCTTTCGTCTTGACTTGCCGTTATATATGTAGATGTACTCAATAGTGAATGTGGAGAACCTAAAGCTGTATGAACCACCTTTGATCATGGACACTAATGAGGTGGGTACAGTTCCTACAGTCAATGATTTTGCACCAGAATATCTTGATGAGTTGCCCGAAGACATCACCCTTGATAGAAAAACCAGGACTTCACGGTGAGGAGATGTAGAATACCTTCGAGTTGGTTTCAAAGGAATGCACCCCAGCAAGGCCAGATGGCTGGAGAAAGAGAAAGTGAGGGAATAATTCCCTCACTTGCCAATTGACTAATGAAAAGCTTTTGGCGGTCCAAAAGCTCCTCAATGGGGAGGATTTATCCAGGTGGATCTTTAGATACAATGGCATGGAAAAGCTCATAAATCAAAGTGCTTAGAATGAAGTCAACTCACGACCAGAGCGTAGATCTCTTCATCCTGATTCCAACGGCGTGAACAATACTTCAATTTTTTTCCGGATGATGAAGTTATCACGAAAAGAAGTTTGCTTTGTTCCTTATGAAAATGAGGTTTTTTCCTTTAAAAATGGGTTTAAGCCTTAAAAGGTAAAAATCGCAATCGAAGGATTCATGGAGGCGGACTTAAGAAGGGCGCAGAGAAAACCCTGATCGCCTGTGTCCGATTAAATCAGATCGGTAGATTGGAGGGCAATCAGGTCGAAGGAAGGCTATATCGGAGCAAGCAGGGGCCAACTTGTAATGCGATCAGCGATAAAATGATTCGCGAGATTGTTATCGACGATCAAGACATCGGGCCATTATGTGAGCGTGATGCCGATGTGATTGGTCAACGCCAATATCGGTGATCAACGATCGACGGTCGGTAATCCCCGATTAACAGGACTTTCCCCTGATATGCCGATTGCGATGTTGGGCGCAGACCCGATAATGAATATATGTCCGATTGGATAAATTTGAAGTCTGGATAAATGGGTTTTTGCTGGATTTTAGTGTTTTTTCAGGACTTCTTGGTATCTATCTCTTCAACGATAAAGAGGCCATTTTAAGGGACGGTTGTGCCGCCAATCCTTCTACTCCACCTGCCTTTATTTTGAACCAAGACAACCTCGATTTAAATGTGATTTTGTCCAAAAGACCCATTATAAAGGCACCGCGGGGGGGGATTTGCAGTAGGCTGTTTCATTTAGCAGGAGGTCGATAGTGCACTTCGTCTGTTTTGGATAAGTTGTAGATGCTTTCAGCCCCTTTTAGTGCTACGGACGCATTGGTGCTGTCTACTTCTCCATCTGAGGCCTCCATTTCATAACCATCTTTCAGAATGGAGGTATAAGCCTTGTGTATGTTGTTGATGATTGTAATTCTTTTCTTTTCATGCCATTTAATATAAAGGCCTCCCCATTGTTTGAACTGGGCCCGGAGACGTAGTCCAAATTGGACGAACTTCGTTATCAAGTCTTGGTGTCTTCTTTTTGTGCCTTTTATGTGCTTTATTCTTCTTTTCTTGTGTGCACATTAAATTTCGATGTTAAGCTGCAATTTTTACATGTGATTCTTTCCATACATCTATAAGCGAAAGTATCCTTGGATCAGGGTGGGTAATCTTACTAGACCAATTGGTGAATGATGGGAGGCGATTCAACTAGTCGGATCTGTCGTCTCATTAGTTGAAGTCCCATGTGGCTAAGGATCATAATCTACCCAAGAATGAGCAAGCAAGGTCCTACATGTCTGCATATTTACTAGATGCAATCTCTACCCAACAACAGTTCCTTGGCATGAGCTAGACATGGACACCGCAAGAGACTGTCGTCAACATTATTGTAATTTTCTTTCCAATTGTAGCTATTGAGGAGTGATGGCAAGGCTAATTAAACATTTTATCATCCCGTTATACAAGCTTATCTTTGAGCAAGATCCACCTTGCATGTCCTAAGAAGCAATGGGGGTAATAATAAACATTGCATATTGGTATGCATCACCAGGTGGCTCCTTCATTAGAGTGTTCAATGAAGAGAAGCCTATGCATGTTCTACCCAGGTATGCCACTGACAAATGGATCATGGAAGAAGTTTCATACCACCTCACTATAGGGTTGTCAGTAGCACTGCATAGGAAGAAGAAAGCGCCATGGCCCACTCTTCATTTGCGGATCAAGTTATATGAGATTAAGAGCTTGAAAGATGTAAATATCGAAGCTAAAGACAATGAAGTTTGAGTTAGGCACCAAAGACTTTAATCCATATGATCCCCACAATATTTGCAAGGACCACTGTACGAGAATGTACTTTCCATGGATCCACAGGGACATTTCACTGGCTAGAGGAGTACCCTTGGAGGTATTGCTACAATTCCTCCAGACTCAATTCAGTAGTTAGTTTAGCAAGAACTTGGAAGGTTGCTATGTAGACAACAACAGGTCTGGAAGCAACAACAACAACAACAGAAGGCAATAATCTAGTGCAGGACAAGGGAAAGAGGAACATTGATGAAAATCTAGAGGGAGAGAAAAGCTGCAAAATGAATGCAGATCCAATCCCGGAGAAGAGAGCTTTTGCAATAGAAGCAAAGAGGGAGCAACAAATGAAGAGAGTAGAGTGAAGGAAGAGAGAAAAGCAGAGGCTGTAGGAAACATAATTGAAGTTGCAAGAGACAGAGAATAAGTTGAAGGAAGAACAAGAGCATTGAGTGTGTGTTATATTCTTTCCAAACTAGCCCCAGGTGCAAAGTCAGTTGGTTTGGGGGGGGGGGGGGTGGGCGGGAGCGACAGATCCTCCTTCATTGTGTGTGGCGTAGCAGGGGGGGGTCATAGTGGGGGCAGTATACCCCCTATACGGGGTATGGTGCAATGCCCTGGGTTTTTTTTTTGGGACCCTATATTAGGTGGGGGATTTACCTATGGTTTTATGCATGGATTTTGCACATGGTTTTGGGCAAGATGGTTTTTTGCCCTTGGTATTTTGTAGATCCGATCAAGGGAACTATGAGTATGTTCTAATCCATGGTTAATGGTTTGGGGTTTATGGATGCTTCATCATGTATATATATGTATTGTTACATTGAAAGAAATATAATGAAAAATCAATCTGGTATTCCTAGTTTTGGGATCCAAGGGAAATATTTGTGTATACCTGTTTTATGTTTTATGCTCTCACCATTGTTTATTTTTATGTTTTTAGAATTCGTATGCATGTAATTTATATATAGGGTTAAAACCTAGAAAGGGTTGAGGAGGAGAGAAAGAGAACAAAAGCAGAAGTAGGAAGAAGAACAAAGGCAAGGCAAGATGACAGAGAAAACATCACCAATATAGGTTGATGATCCGAAACAGCCAGTAGCTGAGGAAGAGTGTGAACAAATGAAGGATCGGTAGCATGCTCAATAGATTGAGCAATTGATTGAAGTGATAGACATGGGGTTGGAACAGGAGCCATATAATGAAGAAATTGACTTGATGCCAAGAGCACCACAGGTCATCTCTCAGTGTCCACCACCTCTATTATCAAAACCAGCTCCGAGTGAGCAAGGAGATGTTGTTCTCCCTGATGATGATCTGGTCATGGATGTGTACAATCCATCATTTGACGAGTTGCAAAAGAATATTGTATAGGCACGAAGGAAGAACTTTTTGGATGATCACGCATCACCTGCATTCATTAAGGAAATGGTGATAGTGTTAGACACCAAGAAGCATCCAACTACCCTTGTTGAAGCCATCTTGGCCTATGCAGGAGAAATGGGCTTATATGTTAAGTATCTGATGACCGAGAATGAGCAACTAGAAAATAACTTATAGGCTACCAAGCAAGAGGTAGAACAACTCTGAGCAACAACACAAAATGTAGTTTTTTCATTGTGGGAGATGATGACATTGATACTTGCTGAAGTATCAACCCTTGGTGATACCATGCGGAAGCTCTGTGAAAAATTTGTCACCATGCATAAAGTAGTTGTCCATGTGTGTCGCTTACAACATCGAAGCAAAGAGTTTTTTCAAACTCTCAAGAACATAGATGCTTCCATCGCCCATGTATAAGAGTGGACAATGTGGTACAAAGGGGCCACCCTTGACTTATAGAAGAAGATGAAGCCACAGGACGAGTTGGAGAAAGTGAAGGTTCAAATGTTTATCCAGAAATACGAGCAGCTCGCCTCATTCATCGGCATCATATATGCCTCATATGCATTGTTGTAAAATAGTTTGGATGTCATGGTGAGAATGCATAGGATCCCATCAATTAGTTCCCTCATTGATGTTAAACCCAAGAACTAAGTCCGGCTAGAGATCGACGAGTACTTGGAGTAGCTAAGATGAGAGGCCACCAAAGAAGACTTGGAGTTGAGTGCACACAACATGAAAAAGTACATCGGTGGTCTTGCCATGGTCAAGACCATGCTACTCATGCTTCAAAACGAGTTGGATACATGTTCCAAGACCATATACCTAGATGCCATGGAGGCAAGAGTTCGCTTCCAGAAAGACACCATCAAATAGTTTGGGGACATGATCACACAATACCAATCTTGGCCCCAATATGTGACCAAGAAGAACCAAGTGGAGGTTGTCGAGTTGGACTTCCCCCTAACTTCGGAATCATAGTGTTTTGTCTTGTTAGGTTGTCTCTAGCCTATTTTGTGTTATGTGGGTACATGTGGAAAATGTAATATTATCGTAAATATGTTGTAAGTGAAATTCCAAGTGTAAATATTGGAATATGAAAGGTCATTATGGAATTTAATGTGTCATTTAGTGAAGAAGTTGAAGAGTCATGAGGGAAGTCAAAGAGTCACAAAGGGGAATGTTGAGGGTCACCCCATCCTTTTTTATAAATAGAACCTCATAACTCATAGAAAAGGGTTTTGGGAGGCAATCTTTTGGCTAGGCTTATGCTTAGGAAAGGATTGGGAGTATTGTGAAGATACTTGGCTTCTCCATAGCATAGAGTGAGTATACTTATTTGGAGGAGCAGGTGTTCTTGACTGTAGTGTTCCACTATTGGGGCTAGTGGTTGTCAATGGTGTATGTATGGATGGAACTTTCACTTGTAATAGTAATATCAGAGGCAACACGCTTTCATGCATATGTTGTTAATATAGTAGGACTATTCTTGTTGTATTGGCAATGTATGTTATTTAACTTACGCATATGCTTATGAACTACTTTGTATGCATTTGTATGAATCTTGTTGAATGTGTGTTGTTGGATTACTCGTCACTTTAACTTATGGACTATTCTGCATTTTAGCTTGTGATGTCATTTTCCTCGTGTTTTCCTTTCAAGCTGCGTACTATTACAGGCTTCTAAGGGGTGTACTTCCCTTTCCCCTATGTGTGTTAGAACCTTCATGCATCACACTTGACTCTCCCCAGGGTCACACACTTTCTCTCACCCAAAGTTATCATACTTTCCTATGTGTGCTACCTTGGTCAAGGCATAACACTACCACCCATTGCTGGGACTCCTACTCCAAACAGTGTGAGGTCTAGTTGGGACTTCATATCGGGAGATCCCCAAAATGTTGGCAGGTCCAGTGCCATCAACAGTTTCTTACACCATGGAATTCTTTTGGGTTATAGATGAGCGGCTGCTTGGAACAACCTATCCTTTATGCCCATAAAAAATACTTGGGTAGAGAGAATACACAATGTTTTATGTTCATTAAATGGTGTATACATTAAAATTTCACCAAATTAAGGTAATGAACCAATAATTAGCAAACACACAATCAATTAAATGAATCCATATGACATTTTAAACATGCCATAGGATAAACATTTTACCCAGGGTAGGAAAACCAACATTAAAAATCTTATTCTAAACAAATGTAGAGTTATAATTTAGTGTGATGGCTCTTTGGGCCATTGAACGATTAACAAAGATTCTTCTTTAGAATCCTCTCCAATTTCATTATTAAAACCCCCTCTAAATTTCTTTGTTGAAGGATACATGTAACAACAGTCATGGTTGGGTTGGTGCAAGACCAACCATCCTTGTCCCTTTATATCCCATTATTTAATGCTTCTGTCTTGTATTTCACCCTTTGCCAATGATATTCCACTTAAAATTTTCATTCATTCTTTACTTCTTGTGTTTCAACACTTACATTACATTATTTAGACTCTTTATTTTTTCAATTGCTTGTAGGAGCTATGTCTCTGTAACCATCCCATCCCACATTTACCCGCTTTTACAAGCTCTCTAGTGTAAATGTGAGTTGAGAGTGACTATGACACGAATCAACATCCAAGTTCCAGTTATGGAAGTGATGTATACTAACTGGCAACATATTGCAACTTCCCAGGAACACCACATCACCCATATACTAGACAACATCTCTTGATGATCTTTCCTTGGGCTGGAATTTTCTTTTTACCAGACCTTACATCCTAGTTGCACAGATGTCAATCTATGCATGTGGTCAGGAAGCTCAAGCTACATGCACATGCCTTCTTCCATGTAGTTGCAACTAAAATTTTTCAGTTCAGAGGGTGTGGCTAGCAACCTTATTTTGGATTTTCAGGGTGAGCTACAGAGTACGTAACCACCCCTCCCACATTTACCCAATTTTCACCAGCTTTCCAGGGTAAACATGAGACAAAGAGCTACTATGACATGACCCGACCTCTTAGATCCCATTAAGGAATTGGGGTCGACAAATGATGACAAACTAAACTTTCACAATGTCATATAAGTGCTACAAGACATCCAGTAGCCAAACAACCAGTCCTAGTGCCAAAACCCTAATCTGGAATGCTTTTTCAGTGACTTGGGTTCCCATCTGCATGCTTGAAAATGCCTCCATGCGGTTGAGGGCCTCCAACCTCATGCATAAGCCTACTGGGTAGTAGTTATGACCTAAAATGTCCAGTTTAGAGGATGTGGTCCCAAATTCTGAGCCTAATTTCCCGGCCACCCTCCAGACCACTACCTAGAACTCAGTGAAACTTTCGAGAATGATAAATGACATCAAGAAAAATCCATTCATACAAAACTTGATCAGAGACTTGACCTAACGAGGCCTAACCATGATAGTCATTTCGTCAAACATATTGAGAACATGTAATCTATAGGTCATGAATGCATATCTGAACATATGGGTCTGATAGTTATCTAAAAATCATCAAGAAGGTCAAATTCCCTTTCATAATAGTTGCAATAACACTTATTAGATCATGTATTCAATAACCATTCATCAACAAATCAAACATATAAAGAGCCATAACTAGAACCTATTATGTAACCATGCTTATAACAACCATATAACCAGAACAATAACCATAATAGAATAACCATCAAAGCCACTTAATAACAAGTACAAATACTCATGAATACAAGAGGAAAAGAGCTCTTATTAACATATGCAAAAGCCTACGAAATCAGGGACTTCCACGTACTACCCGACCATAGATTGAGCTGAACCAAAATCTTCTTTCATTGAATCACCCCCGTGCCATTCTAAGAATGAATGTGGAACTCAATAAAAAACAACCAGTGCTTCCCAGAGATTAAACCACCTCCACCCTTAGGATTTAATGAAATCCTGACAAAACTGGTCAAGGGATCACTAGGCCCAAAACAAGAACATAAACAACCAGGCTTTATCTTAATCCTGCCAAAACCGGTCAAGGGATTACTAGGCCCAAAACAAGAACATAATAAACTAGGCTTTACCACAATCTCATCAAAATCGATCAAGGGATTACTAGGCCCAAAACAATCTTGGATGCCTCAGATTTTATTCACCAATACCTTGAGGAATTTTCCTGTCTCCACCCTCAGGCTTTACTGCAATCTCGCCAAAACTGGTCAAGGGATTCCTAGGTCCATGGGATTTTCCTAAGACCACCTCACCTGGTTCCAAAAGCATCCAACAATACAAAGCAACACCAAATGAAAGAACCCCATCACACCATGGCTATCTAGAAAATGACAAGGTAAGGCTGAAACCACTGTCACACATGGCAAAATCCATGCCAATGAAAACAAGAGAACCAAATACATACATGCATGTACCATGCATTCTCAAACTAGCTAGGAAATCACACATGTAACCTGCTACCTGCAAGTATTTCTTTTGAAGCTGTTTGATCCAACTTTTCCTTGCTCATCCCTTGCTTTCCTTGTCCTTCCTTTGCCTTCCTTTGTTTTCTTTCCTCAATGTTAGAGTGCTCCAAGAATGCTCTAAGTGTGAAATAATATGAGAGAATGAGAGAATAGAAGAGAGTTTTGAAACTAAATTGACAAAAGGTTTAAATTGACAAAAGTTGTGAACGAATCCTCACAAGCCTTTTTATCATTAAGGCCTCTATTTTCTTCATTTTCCTCTATTTTTCCTTCAATTTCCTTCTCATGCAAACTTGTGACCTTTCATATCCATTTTCTCCTATTCTCTTTTATTTTCATAAATAAAATTCCTCTTTTCCTTTTCAAAGCCTTTTCCAATTTCCTTAGCCATAATAAACCAAATGAACACCCCCACTAGGATGGTTTGCCCAACATTTAGCTTGGAATACTTGTCCCGTGACCTTGGTCTTATTTTTCCTTTATTAACTTTATTACATGAACTTTTTGTAGGTTTTAATCCCGTACAAAAATTACTTGCCTACGAACTCTAAAAACAAAAAAAAACAATGGCGAGAGCATAAAACATAACATATATATAAAGAGATTTTCCCCTGGATCCCAAAACCGGGATTACCAGATTGATTTTTCATTATGTTCCTTTCGATGTTACAATACATATATATACATGCTGAAGCATCCATAAACCCCAATCCATTATCCTTGGAATAGAACATACTGTAGTTCCCTTGACTGAATCTACAAAATACCATGGATAGAAAACCATCATGCGTGTGGGGTAGTTGTGGAAAGAATATAGCACAACCCAACATTCTCCCACTTCTTGTTTTATTTCCACAGGGGGGGTCACAGGAGCACTTAGTCCAACCCTGCAATGCCCATTGTTTCTCTACACCAAGAGAACTTCTCAATGCTCACAAACTTTGTTAATGCATGTGCAATATTCTTCAAAGTGTCCACCTTTACTAGCAACAACTTTTTGTCCTCAACCATATCCCTCACAAAGTGATACTGAACATCAATGTGCTTTGTCTTTGAATGATAAGTAGGGTTCTTTGCCAAGAAAATTGCACTTTGGCTATCATAGTCTATCCTTATAGCTCGTTGTACTAACCCCATACTTGAACACAATCTTTGCAACCAAATTGCTTCCTTACTTGCATGAGTGGCTGGCATGTATTTTGCCTCTGTAGTTGAAAGTGTCACTACAGTCTGTCTCTTACTGATCCAACTAACTGCACCTCCAAATAGGTTGAAAACATACCCACTTGTATATCTTCTCTAATCCAGATCTCCAGCCTAGTCTACATCAACAAAGCCATGGATGTCCAAAACTCTGTCCAACCTTGGTCTTCATTGGTAGCACAAACCATAATCATTAGTGCCACACAAATACTCGAAAACCCACTTCACTACTATCCAATGCTCCTTCCTTGGTTTTGACATAAACCTTCTCAATACTCCCACTGCATGTGCAATGTATGGTATAGTACAAACCATTGCATACATCAAGCTACCAATTGCACTTGCATATGGAACATGGGACATGTCCTCTTCCTCTTCTTATGCCTTGGGACACTGTTCAATGTATAACTTTACACCTACAGGAATAGGAATCTTCACTGGTTTACTATCCTGCATATTAAACCTCTGCAATATTATCTCGACATACTTCCTCTGGGTTAACCAGAGCTTCCTCTTTGCCCGATCTTGTTTAACTTCCATGCCCAAAATATAGTTTTCAGCACCAATATGTTTCATGTTGAATTTGGAGGACAATTGGCTCTTCAAATCCTGGATAATTTCTTTTTCATTTCTAACCAACAACATATCATCCACATACAAGACCATATAAATAACACGTCACCAATTAATTTAAAATACACATAGTGATATACTTTGCTTCTGGTGAATCCAAGTCTCCGTATAAATGTATCAAATTTATGATACCACATCCTTGGTGACTGTTTTAACCCATATAGAGACTTTTTTTTAACTTGCATACCAATGCTTTCTTACCCTTCACCGCAAATACTTCAGGTTACTTCATGTAGATCTCTTCTTCCAGATCCCCATGAAGAAATGTTGTCTTCACATCCATCTGTTCTACCTCAAAATCAAAACAAACAACAATAGATAAAAGTAATCTAATAGAAGCTACCTTGGCAACAAGGGAAAAAAAATCACCAAAATCAATTTCCAGCACCTGGGAATAACCTTTTACTACCAACAGAGCTTTGTATTTCTCCACCTTTCCTTCTGCATTCATCTTCTTCCTAAACACCCATTTACTACCAATGGGTTTCCTTCTAACCGAGAACTCCACCAGATTTGTGCAAAGATGCCATTTCATTAACCATGGCCTCTTTCCAGAGTTTTCCATCCTTTGAATCTACTGCTTCTCTCACAATTCTGGGATCATCATCAGTAATAGATAAAGCAAAATTTAAACAAAAAGCAGATGGACTATACCTTTCTAAATGCCTTCTTTCTTGAATTGATCTTCTCACAACCATAGTTTGTGGCTCTTCATCTTCTGATTCCTATTCTGCTTTAGAGTTTGATTCTTCCTCCTTGAGCTCAAACTCTATCTTCTCAGGATCCTTTGGTAGGAATTCTTGTTTAATAACATCGTTCACCTCTCTAAACACCACAATATGACTGTACAAAACCTTCCTTGTTTATGGGTTCCAAATCTTCTAACCTTTTAAACCATCCTTATACCCAATAAAGATGCACTTTTCAGATTTACTATCCAACTTTTTTCTTTTATCCTTTGGAATGTGTACATATGAATCACATCCAAATACCCTCAGATGTGAAAGAGACAGTTTCTTACCGGTCCATACCTCTTGTGGAGTCTTAACCTCCAACGTTGATGAAGGTTTGTTGACCAAGTAACATGCAGTCTCCATTGCCTCTGCCCATAATTCCTGTCCTAACCCAGCACCATTGAGAATGCTTCTTGCTATTTCCATCAACATCTTGTTCATTATTTATGTAATTCCATTTTGCTCAGGTATGTATGAAGTAGTCTTCTGTCATGCTATACCACACTTCTTACATAACTCTTCAAATTCCTTCTTGCAAAACTCTTCACCATTATCTGTCCTCAACACCTTTATCTTCTTCTTTGTCTGGTTTTCGACCAGAGCCTTAAATTCTTTAAACTTGTCAAATATTTTAGATTTCTTCTTGAGGAAATATATCCATGCATTCCTTGAGAAGTCATCTATAAATTATACATAGTACACAAAATTTCCCAGTGATGGAACCAACACAGGTCCAAACACATCACTGTGCACAAGCTCTAATATCTGTTTCACCCTCTCACCACCAGAGGGGAAACTCACCCGATTATGCTTCCCATATACACAATTTTCACAAAAAACCAAATCTAGAGAAAAATTAGACATACCTTCTACCATACCATTACCATGAAGTATTCAGAGCCCCTTCTCTCCAATATGTCCAAGCCTTTGATGCCATAGCATGGTCTTTTCTTTAGAGACCACTAGATTTTCTGCTCCACTTTCAGAAACCACAAAAATATTGCACCCATCGATAACAATGCTACCTTGAAGCTTGTACAAAATTCCAATCCGAACTCCTTGCATCAATACCAGTGCTCCCGGAACCATCTTGCAGGTATCTTTCTCAAACATTGTTTTTACACCTACATCATCCAACTTGCTTACAGAAATTAGATTTTTGGCTAATGCAGGAATATGTAGAACACTCAGAAGTGTTCTAATCCTTCCACATTGCAACTTCAACTTGACTTTTATGTGACCAACGATTCTATCCTTCTTGTCATCCCGTAATAATACATCACCACCATCATATTTCTCATACTAGCAGAACCACTCTCTATGGGGAGTGAAGTGAAATGATGTGTTGGGTAAGTGGATCCTGACCTAGGTTTAGAGTTAAGTTTTCCAAACAAATCCCTACACTACTGGCCCTTTTAGCATCAACCCGTGGAGTGCGGATTGAAGTCTCACCCGAAGCAGTATGGGGGGGGGGGGTGTTGGAACCAAGTTTCTGCACCCAAAGATGAGCGTGATGTCATTTTATTCCCTAAACTTGCCTTCGCGTAGATCAATAAGCCCCGAGGGTTATCGATATAACTTCTCTTAATCAAATTCTATACCTCCATGAAGGTCTACGACTATGTTTTGCGAACCCTAAACATGTGAAGCAACCGCTTATGCGCCTCTGTAATTACCCTTAGTTTTGTATTTACCCAGATCGGCCTAAGTATCTGATATCTTTAACATGCATTAAGATATTCTTCGTGTAAATAGATATTAGTGCTTGCGTTCATATAACAATGTAAACCATACAGAATTGCGCATCAATACATTATTAAATCATAAACCCGTTATTCATCATAGCATAATAGCGCATTCATTTATAAAAAAAAATAGATAGACAAAAAAAAATATTTCCAGAATAATCTCTTTATTGATACTTTTGTTCTTCTTACAGACTCAAGAATTCTCTGCTCACTCAGCTGTAGGGGTTTGCGCACTTAGCTGCGGACTCTACTCTAGGCCTCTGCGCACACAGCTGTAGAGCTTCTCTTATACTCTAAGACTCTTCGCTTTTCACTTCTACTGACCCATTACCTTTATCCTCATTAATATCATTAACTGAACTGCCTTAGACTCTCTAAGACTCTCCTTTTTATACAATCCCATGGTCCACGGACCATGGGTAGATCTACTAAATCCGACAAACTTACATAAAATAAGGGAAAAACCCTTTATGACACTTTACCATCTACGCGCTCCGTGACCACATTTTGTGGAGACTTTACATTCTTTACAACAAAACTTGGGCTTTTTGCCCCAAAATTGACCCTAGGGGGCCCTGTCCCAATTGGATGCACCTGAGTCAATAGTCCATGCCTCATGATCTACATGTGTACTTGAAGAAGAAGCCAAGTACACATCTCCACATTCATCTGAGATGGTTTTTGCCTATGCAGAAGGAGCATCATCAGATCCCTTTCCTTTCTTAGGAGCTTTAGATTTACAATCCCTTTTGTGGTGCCTTTCCTTTCCACATTTCCAGCACACTTTTACAGGCTTTCCTGGATATTTATATATCCCTCTAGATTTAGATCTCCCACTGGAGGACTTATTTTTGTTTCTGTTATGGGACCGTCCTCGTACAGACAAGGCATCACCATTCTGGCCCTCCATATTTTTCCATCTCACATCCTCCGACAACAAGGATGAGACTATTTCATCAAACTGCAAGGCAATTTCATTGCTACCTATTGCAACAACCAGATTGTCCCACGAATCTGGTAGAGAAAACAACAAACTGATGCACTTATCTTCATATGAAATTTTAATATCAATAGATAATCACTATCTTACCATAGTATTAAATGTGTTCAGATGCTTATGATAGAGTCTCTATATTTCTTCCTCAGGTTATACACCTTTTCCATATTAAAAATGTATTCACCAAAGACTTAGATTGGTACAAAGTCCCTAACTTTTCCCACAAAGCCTTCGTCGAAGCTTCCCCCGATACATTCAACAATACTGAATCTAAGACACACAATCATATTATGCTCTTTACCTTCCGATCCAAATTCGCCCAATCTTCAGTTGATATTGTTGTTGGTTTAGTACTCGGATCTACTGTGATCCACTGATCTTTATCCACCAACAAATCCTCCATCTTGAGTTTCCACAACTTAAAACTTTAACCATTAAATTTATCGATCTTTATCTTTCCACTGCTCGCCATCTTATTTCACAACCATAATCGATCTCGTAGATCTACCACTAAACAGGGTCTACCACAGGTCGGAGCAAAAACCCTCAGCAATAAAGGCGTCCCCTTGAAGCCAAAACAACTCTGATTCCAAATGTAGGTTTAAACCCCATACAGAAATTACCTGCATACAAATTCTAAAAACATAAAATCAACAATGGCGAGAGCATAAGACATAAAAACAAATATACACATGGATTTTCCCCTAGATCCCAAAACCGAGACAACTAGATTGATTTTTCATTATGTTCCTTTCAATGTTACAATACATATATATACATGCCGAAGCATCCATAAACCCCAATCCATTAACCCTTGATTAGAACATAATCGTAGTTCCCTTGACTGGATCTACAAAATACCATGGAAAGAACTCATTGTGGTATTTACAATAACAACCGTACATGAATATATACATATACCAAAAGTCCTTGCATGAATCGATAAACAATGAAGGATATATAGCTCGCATCTGATCAACCATCTTGCATGTAGGTTCATGCGGCCCAAAGTGGTTCCACTGCACTTTAACTTTCTCGATTGCTCTGTTCCGGAGCATAAGTTATTTTCATTGCAAAATGCATTGAGGTTTTGGCTAGAATTCTCCTTTTGGCTCCACCTGCAATATAGAACAATTAATCACATGATCAACATATTTCACATATTATTTAACCAATGAAACTTAGAAAACATCATGGACTTTCACTATCAGAGGCAGTGCAAGTCTATATGTTACTGGTCCAATCCTCTCAAGGGTCTCGAAAGGCCCGCAATACCAAGGTTCCACCATGGCATATGATCTAATCTTTAAGGATATCTTCTTGGGTTCGATGTGCAAGTACACATGCTCCCCAAATTGAAACTCCTTACATGCCCTGTGATGATCTGCATAACTCTTTTGTCTATCCCATGTTGCCTTTAGATTCTTCTTGATAACCTACATTTGCTATTTCATCTCTTCCAACATGTCCAATCCAATCAATAGCCTATTCACTGGATCACTCCAACTTATAGGTGTATTACAACTCCACCCATAAATTGCCTCAAATAGACTCATTCTCATTGACTCATGATACCCATTGTTGTAAGAAAACTCCACCAGTGGAAGATACTCCTCCCACCTCCTTTGTTGATGCATAACATGCAATCTCAACATGTCCTCCAGAATCATGTTGACCCTCTTTGTATGTCCACCTGTCTACGGATGATAAGTTGTAATGAAGGCCAACTCTAACCCCAAACTTGCAAATAACTCTTTCCAAAGCTTAGAAGTGAACTTGGCATCTCTGTCTGACACAATATTCTTAGGAATACCATGTAATCTCATTATCTCCCTGATGAAGACATATTCTACCTCACTAGTTTAATAAGTTGACTTAATCACTATGAAGTTAGCAACCTTAGTCAACCTGTCAACCACAACCATAATAGAATCATGTTGTCTAGATGTTATTGGAAAACCTGTAATGAAATCCATGGAAATGACCTACCATTTCCATTCTGGAAGTAGAATCGGCTGTAGTAAACCACTTGGATGCTTGCACTCTACTTTTACCTGTTGATGATCTAAACACCTGACGATGAACTCAGCTACTTCTTTCTTCAGGTTCTGTCAATAGTAGAACTTATTCACAAATGTTAGAGTCTTCTAATATTCCAGGTGACCTAAATATGTCTTGACATGAAATTCCCTCAAGATAAGATTCTTGAGTTCACTGTTGTCTGACAGATAGATCTTGTCCCTAAATCTCACTAAACCATCTGCCTTGAGATGATAGTCCACATCCTATTTTGTAACTTGTGCTTAAGCTCCCTATACCTATCATCCTACTGTCCTACTTATAAGATCTGATCTTGTAAATTTGTCTGATACGTACTCATAGTTGCTATATGATTTACCTGTTCTGTTTTGCTAAGAGCATATGCAACCTTATTCTCCTTTCCCTTTATGTACCTGATATGAAATTCAAACTCACTGAGCATGGCCAACCACTTAGCTTGCCTGACATTTAGATTAGGTTGTTCAGAAAAATATCTCAATCCACTGTGATCACTCATCAACACAAACCTCCTGCCAAGAAGGTAGTGCCTCCACATCTTCAATGCATAGATGATCGATGCCAACTCAAGATCACGCATCAAATAGTTCTGTGCATGCTCATTCATTTCCCTTGACTCATAGCATACCACCCATCCCTCCTACACCAGGAATCCAACAAGTCCTCTCTTGCAAGCATATGTACATGCCACCAACTATTTATCTAGATCTGCAATCTTTAGAACTGGGGCATTTGTAAGCAACTACTCAAAACTGGTTGCACATTCCTCTATCCATTCAAATTTCTTTCCTTTCCTTTGTAATTATGTAATAGGATAGAAAATCTATGAGAATATCCTAATTAACCTCTTGTAATAACCTTCTAACCCCATGAAAGATCTAACCTCATCCACCTTCCTAGGAGCTGCCCATTCCATGATAGCTCTGATCTTTTCTAGATCCACTGCTATACCTTCCTTGGAAACAACATGTCCAAAGTAGTGTACCTTTGTCTAAAAGGAACCGCATTTACTAAGCTTGGCATATAATTGATGCTCTCTTAGCAATCTCAATATTGTTGTTAAGTATTCAACATGCTCTTCCTCATTCCTAGAATATATCGATATATCATCAATGAATACAATCACAAACTTGTCCAAATAAGGATGCAACACACATTCATCAAACACATGAAAGTGGCTAGAGCATTAGTCAAACCAAAAGGAACTACAACAAACTCATAATTCCCATACTTGGTCTGGAAAGAAGTCTTGTAGATGTTCTCTTCTTTGTTGCGTACCTGATGATATCTTGATCTCAAATCAATCTTCGAGAACATTGTTTCTCCCTTCAGTTGATCAAAGAAGTCATCAATACTCGGCAATGGATACCTGTTCTTGATGGTTACTTTGTTCAGTTTTCTGTAATCAATACACAACCTGAGAGTACCATCCTTCTTCTTTACGAACAATACTGGTGCACCCCACAACCATTCATTTTCCCTAATGTATCCCTTGTCAAGAATTTCCTTCAACTAAAATTTCAGTTCCACTAACTCTGGTGTGCTCATCATGTACGATGCCTTTGATGCTGGTGTTGCCTCTAGTACCAACTCAAAGGAAAATTCCACTTCCACGTGAGGCGGAAACTCTGAAATCTATGCTAGGAATACATCCCGAAACTGCTGCGAAATCAGATACCTCTTTAAGGCTTCTATATCCTCAAAATCCTTACCTTTATCACTAGAAATATGCCCTAGAAACAATACTCACCCTTTCCTACAACTGCACTTTTCCTACATAGTTGTAACCATTCTAACTGATGTTGTCTTCTTCTTACCCTGCAAGATTCTATGTTCTCCATTTCCATCGAAGAACTCAATAACCTTCTCATAACAATCCACCTTAGTGTTGTAAAGGTACAACCAATCCATACCCAAAATCATATTGTATGAACCCAAATGAATCACATTCAGATGCATTGATGTAGGCATACCTTTCAACTTAAATGCATAAGTTCTTACCCAATGATGAACTATTTTCTTAGTACTTGTAGCCAAGTGCACCAACCAAGACTCTACATGCACTTCTTTTCTCAAACCACACTTATCCACTAGGTTAGGGTTAACATAACTATAATTAGATCTAGGGTCAATCAAAATAGAAATAAATCTATCACAAAGATTACCTTCCATCTCAATAATAGATACCTAGTGATTTGCCTGGTTATTATTCAATGTTGCATAAATTTAGGAAATGCTTTGTCCAACATCCCCAACTATTTGTGCCTACTGAGAACTGTAGATCTAAGGCCTACCACCCTGATATGATAGACAATGGTTCTTGAGATGTTCCTTGCTACATGTCCAACACTGCCACCGTCTCCTACCATCACCTCTATTTTGCCGCTCTCCAGGCTAAGATCCACGTCCCTTCTCTACTGCATTAAACTTCTAGTAAGGAACAAAATTCTCTTTCTCATCTACATCATGAGGTGTTGTTCACTTTGGTTGCCATTTACCTTTAGCTTTGTGATTCCCTTTCCAACCCTGCTTAGATTCAGTCTTACGCTTTGATTTCTCATAACAATGTTTCAACTTTCCAATGACTTCTTCCAACAACTAAGACTCATCATACTCAATCTGATCCTTAAATGCTAATGGCAATCCAGTGATAAATATTTGAACTTTGGTTTTGTCATCCTTAAGATATGGCACATACCTTAATAACTTCAAGAACTTAGTCATGTACTCCTCATGTGTCATAGATCCCATCTTCAACTTATAGAATTCCTTGGCCTTTCTTTCATAGTACCTTGCTGACAAATAATTCCTCCTTAAAAGTCTCTTATATTCATGCCAACTCAAATCCTCTATCCTGATGTATCTGATACACTTCACATCTTCCCATTAGATGTTTTCTTTCCCTTTGAGACTGAAAATAGTTATCCAAGCGTTCATTTTCTCTGTGTAATCATGCAACTCGAAAAACTTTTTCATCCCAAGTAACCATGCCTTTGCATCTTTCGATTTCTTTAACTCTCCATTGAATGTAGGTGGCTTGGATTTCTTGAACTCATCCGATAAATATGCCCTGTCACTCCTCCTATAAGGATGATAGCAATGATGACCATGATACTTGTCTAAACCATAACTAGAGTAGAACCCATGTCCACTTCCTATCTTATCAGGTGTATAGAAAAACCTACCATCTCTAATTGTGTCATCCCTATCCGACTTATGTCCACCATGAGACCTGCTTCCATATGCCCCATTAGTCCTTTCCTCCAGCCCATAACTTATCTTAAGCGGTCCCTGTCCCTGCCAAAATGATAGACTCTGAAGGATGACTGCATTGACCTCTGCTTGTTTCTCATGTGCCCTGGCAATTATTTCCTATGACTAACTAATTATGTCATTATCTACTTTGCAACTTCTGATTTCCGCCTTTAAGATTCTCAAGGGGTCTATTATGTCCGGAGAGTACTCATCCCTTGGCTACTCATATGATCTGTAAGGGGAGTCTCGTGAACTGTAATTCACCATTTTGATAGTCATCTATGATCCTCATCTTCTTGCAAGCATACCATGTTAGATAAACCAAATATAAACATAATCAACAAACCTTAGTGAATTTCATGGGAGGTTATCTCGTCTGCAAAATCAATCTAGATTAGCATGATACATGTATACACATAATCATATCAATATACCGACATCATCTCAATCATCATCTAGTTACCATGCATGATGGCACAAACTGTAACATCAACTAGATACATGCTAATCATAGCCATTATAATGCATGAATAAAAATAACCATAACAATGCAGGCATAACTATATGCATCTAGCATATCACCTAAAGAGGACGAAACCCACTCTGATACCACCCTGTAACCACCCCTCCCATATTTATCCAATTTTCATTGGCCTACTAGGGTAAACATGAGACAAATAGCTACTATGACATGACCCGACCTCTTAGGTCCCATTAAGGAAGTGGGGCTAACAATTAACGACAAACTAACCTTTCACAACATCCTACAGGTGCTACAGGACACACAAGAGCCAAACAACCACTCCTAATTCCCAAAACCTGAGTTGAAATGCTTTTTCAATGACCCGGGCTCTTGACTGCATGCATGAAAATGCCTTTATGTGGTTGAGGGCCTCCAACTGTATGCATAAGCCTACTAGGTAGTGGTTGTGACCTAAAATGTCTAGTTCAGAGGGTGCAGCCCCAGATTCTGAGCCTAATTTCCAGGTCAGCCTCTAAACCACTTTCCATAACTTAGTGAGACTTCCGAGAATGATAAATGACATCATAATAAAGCCATTCATATAAAACTTGATCAAAGACTTGACCTGACTAGGCCTAACCATGACAATGATTTCATCAAACATACTAAGAACATGTACTTTACAGGTCGTGAAAGCATATTTGAACATAGGAGTTTGATACTTATATGAAAATAATCAAGAAGGTCTAATGCCCTTCATAACAATGACAATAATACTTGTTAGCTCATGCATTTAATAAAAATTCATCAACAAATCAAACATATCAAGAGCCATAACTGGAACCTGTTATGAAACCATGCTTATTACCAATGTATAACCGTAATAATAACCATAATAGAACAACCATCAAAACCACATAATAACAAGTACAAATAATCATGAAATACAAGAGGAAAAGAGCTCTTATTAACATATGCAAAAGTCAACTAAGTCAGGGACTTCCACATACCACTTGACCATAGATTGAGTTGAACCAAATTTTTCTTTCAACAAATCACCCTCATGTCATATTCCAAGCATGAATGTGGGACTCAAGACAAAACAATGAGGGCTTCCCGGAGATTAAACCACATCCACCCTTAGGCTTTATCGCAATCTCGCCAAAACTAGTCAAGGGATCACTAGGCCCAAAACAAGAACATAAACAACTAGGATTTACCGCAATCTTGCCAAAACCGGTCAAGGGATTACTAAGCCCAAAAACGTAAACACTAAGGCTTTATCGCAATCCTGCCAAAACCAGTTAAGGGATTACTAAGCTCAAAACAAGCTTGGATGCCTCAAAATTTCTTCACTAATACCTTGAGGAATTTTCTTGTCTCCACCCTTAGGCTTTATCGAAATACCTCCAAAACCGGTCAAGGGATTCCTAGGCCCTTGGGAATTTTCCTAAGACCACCTCACGAGGTTCCAAAACCATCTAACAAATCAAAGCTAAACCAAATGAAAGAACCCCATCACATCATGGCTATCCGAAAATTGCAAGGTAAGGTTGAAACCACTGTCACACCTAGCAAAACCCATGCCAAGGACAAAAGAGAACCAAATACATACATGCATGTACCATGAATTCTCAAACCAGCTACGAAATCACACATGCATGTACAATGTATTCTCAGTCCAGCTAGGAAATCACACATGCAACCTGTTACCTGCAAGTATTCCTGTTGAAGCTGCTTGATCCAACTTTTCCTTGCTTCTCCCTTGCTTTCCTTGTCCTTCCTTTGCTTTCTTTCCTTAATGCTAGAGTGCTCCAAGAATGCTCTGTGTCCAATAGTATAAGAGAATGAGATAATATAAGAGAGCTCCAAAACTGAACTGAAAAAAGGTTTAAACTGACAAAAGCTATGAACTGATCCTCATACGCTTTTTTATCATTGAGGCCTCTATTTTCTTCAATTTCCTCTATTTTTCATTCAATTTCCTTCTCATGCAAACATGCCTTTCATGTCCCTTTTCTCCTATTTTCTTTTATTTCATAAATAAAATGTCAATAAATGTCTCTTTTCCTTTTCAAAGCCTTTGCTAATACCTTTGCCAATTTCCTTATCCATAATAAACCAAATGAACACCCACTAGGATATTTTTCCCAATATTTAGATTGGAATACGTGTCTCATGACCTTGGTCTTATTTTTCCTTTATTAAATTTATTACATGAACTATTAACCTTGGGATATTACAGACTAGCTACCCAGAACAACCCAGAACTTTCTAGAATTCAATCGAGGTTCCCAATATTTAGATTGGAATATGTGTCTCATGACCTTGGTCTTATTTTTCCTTTATTAAATTTATTACATGAACTATTAACCTTGGGATATTACAGACTAGCTACCCAGAACAACCCAGAAGAATTCAATCGAGGATGATAATAAGTCTATATGATAAATATTATGACTAAGATCTTGCTCAAACTTGCCAAACACGTAATAAAAAATTCGTCAAACACATGGTAAACATATTAGCTACATGTCATAAATGCATATATGTTCATTGTCTTATTAACTTCATTAGAGAATCATCAAGAAGGTTGAATGCCCTCTCAATCTAGCTGCATCAAACACTAGTTTTCCCATGCATCCACATAACCATTCAATAACTTATCAATCCATAAGAAGAGCACATTATACAACCATAATATTCCATGCTTATAATCAAACATGACTCCATGACAAACTAGAAATAAAATCAATGCAATAACCAATACATGTACTCAATGATCACAATAAGAAAATAACTCATATTAACATATGCAAAAATCCAACCAAGTCATAGACTTCCATGTACCACCCGACCATAGATTGGGTTGAACCAAATATTTCTTTCAACCAATCACCCAAGTTCCATATTCCAAGCATGAATGTGGGATCACATGGAATAAACCAAAACAAAACCAACCAAGGGTTCTAGAGGTTAAACCACCTCAACCCTCAACCACAATTATTTCACCTAAACTAGTCGAGAAATCACTGACACCAAACAAGCTAGGATGCCTTTGAATTTCTTCACCATACCCAGAGGAATTTTCCTGTCTCCACCCATCCGTCAAGAGTTCCGGGAGAAACACCATCTCCACCCTCGACCCTTGGGAATTTTCCTCAGACCACATCTCTAGGATCCAAAGTCTACCACCCATCAAAAGCCTAACCGAACAAGGAACCCACTACGTCAGGACTATCCAAGAAATGGCAAGGCAAGGCTAAAACCATTGCCAATCCAAGAAATTTCAATTCCAATGACAACAATGTAACCAAATGACCAAATGCATGTACCATGTATCCAAATCTCAACAAGGAAATCACACATTCAACCTATTACCTGCAATGTACTCATGTTGTATCTTCTTTTTCAACCTTCTTCTTCGTTGCTCATGAATTCCTTTGCTTGCTTGCTTGCCTCTATCCAAGTGTTATCTCTCGCCAAGTGAATGCTAGAATGCTCCAAGAGTGTAAGAGTGTAAGAATAACCAAGAAGAAGTGTGAGAGATTTGTCCCTCTCCTTTTATTTATTTTTCCTTTTCTTTTCCTTAAATTTCCTTCATTTTCCCTTACATGCATGTTTGTGTCTCTTCATCTTCATTTTCTCCTATTTTCCTTTATTTCTTATATTAAATTGCAATTTATTACCCTTTGCCTTTTTCCAATTCCACTTCTAATTTCCATAGCCAATAACTAAACATAAGTGATGCCCACTCTAATGCTTTTCTCTCCATTCATCTTGGAATATGTATCCCATGACTTTGGTTTAATTTATTTACATGGAAAACCAACTCGGTTTTGTTACAACCCCCCCTCATGGGGGAACACCGTCCTTGATGTTTGATAACACTTATGACTAGCAAAATATACTGCTTATGGAGCTTTATAAACACAACTCAATGCAGTATTTGCAATGACAACTGTTGAAAACATGACAAACATACTGGTTATTGGAGCTTTATAACACAACTCGATGCAGTATTTACAATGCCACATACACACACACAAACACACATATAAACCGAAAGATAATTTGCTTCAACCAAAAAATAAAGAAGAATATAATGTCCGCATCTGATCAACCATCTCCCATGTAGCTTCATAAGGACCAAAGTGCTTCCACTGCTCTTTAACTTGCTTTATTGCTAAGTTCTGGAGCATGAGTTGTTTCTGCTACAATATGCATTGTGGCTCTGGCTGAAACTCTCACTCTGGTTCCACCTACAATACACACTAATCGATCACATGATCAACATCCTGTACATATCTCTTAAGTAATTAAACGTGGAAAACATCATGGAATTTCATTGATGGAGACAGTGCAAGTCTGTATGACACTGGTCCAATCCTCTCAAGGATCTAAAAAGGCCCACAATAACGAGGTGCCAACTTAGCACATGACCCAATCCTCAAGGAGCTCGCCTTGGGCTTGATACGCAAGTACACATGCTCCCCAAAATGAAACTCCTTGAATGATCTATGTTGATATGCATAACGTTTCTACTTATTTCATGTTTCCTTTGAATTCCTTTTAATAACCTACATTTCTTGCTCCATCTTTGCCAACATATCTGGTCTAATCAACACCATTTTCACTGGATCACTCTAGCTAATAGGAGTATTACAAATCCACCCATAGAGAGCCTCAAATGGGCTCATATTCAAGGATTCTTGATACCCATTATTATATGTGAATCACACTAGTGGAAGATACTCCTCCCACTTCCTCTGCTGATGCGTGACATACATCCTCAACATATCCTCAAGAATATTGTTAACCCTCTCTGTTTGTCCATTTGTCTGTGGATGATAATTTGTACTAAAAGCTAGTTTTTCCCCCAAGCCTACAAACAATTCCTTCCAAAACTTGGAAGTCAACTTGGCATCTCTATCTAATATAATATTCTTGGGAAATCCATTCAATCTCACTATCTCCCTAATGAATAAATTAGCTACCTCACTAGATGAATTACTAGACTTCACTGCAATGAAGTGAGCTACCTTGCTCAACTTGTCAACCACAACCATGATGGAGTCATGTTTCCTTTATGTCCTAGGAAATATTGTAATGAAGTCCATGGAAATGAACTCCCATTTCCATTCTGGAATCATAATAGGTTACAAGAAAACTAGCTGGTTCTTGCAATCAACTTTCACATGCTAACAACCCAAACACCTTGCAACAAACTCAATCACCTCTTTCTTCAAGTTCGTTCAATAGTAGATATTCTTAACAACTGTCAAGGTCTTCTGATATCCTTAGTGGCCTAGATATGGTTTGACATGAAACTCTCTCAAGATGAGCTTCTTCAACTTGTTGCTATCTGGCACGTAAATATTGTTCCTGAATCTGACCAAGCCATTTGTTGTGAAGTGATACTCTTCATCCCTATCACCTTCACTTGGCTGCTGCAATCTCTGCTCCAACTACTAGTACCTGTCATCATGTTGCCCTGCATGTAAGATATGCTCCTCTAAATCTGTCCCATAATAGATCACAACTGAAATATGATTCACCAGCACTCTCCTACTGAGAGCATCTGCAACTCTATTCTCCTTGTCCTTAATGTACCTGATCTCAAAATCAAACTCACTGAGGGTAGCGAACCATCTAGCTTGCCTAGCATTCAAATTAGGCTGGTCAAGAAAGTAGCTCAATCCACAATGATCACTGATCAAGACAAACCGCCTACCAAAGAGATAATGTCTCCACATATTCAATGCATGAATGATAGCTACGAACTCAAGATCATGAGTCACATAGTTCTAGTCATGTTCATTTAGCTTCCTTAATTCATAGAAAACCACCTGCCTTTAATGCATTAGGAATCCACCAAGTCCTTCCTTGCAAGCATCTATACAAACAACAAACTCCTTATCAGTATCCGCAATCTTTAAAATCGAAGAATTAGTAAGTAACTGCTTCAGCTAATCAAAACTAGCTACACAATCAATAGCATATTCAAAATTAGTTCCTATTCTCTGCAAGGATGTGATAGGATAGCCAATCTTTGAGAAGTTCCTAATGAACTGCCTCTAATAACTTGCTAGTCGTGCGAATGATCTGACCTCATCCACATTCCTTGGAGTTGGCCACTCCATGATAGCCTTAATATTTTCTAGATCCACTGCTATCCCCTCCTTGGAAACATCATGTCCCAACTAATGAATCTGAGATTGAAAGAAACTGCACATGCTAAGATTGGCATAGAACTTATGCTCTCTCAACAATCTCAATACTTCTTCCAGGCTTTCTACATGCTCCTCCTCTTTCTTTGAATATACCAATATATCATCAAAAAAGACTATCACAAAATTATCTAGGTAAGGACGCAACACACTATTCATCGAACACGTGAAGGTGGATGAAGCATTAGTAAGACCAAAAGGAACTACAAAAAACTCATAGTGTCCATACCTTGTATGGAATGTAGTCTTGTAGACGTCTTCTTCCTTGATGTGCATGTGATGGTATCCTAATCTCAGATCAATCTTCAAAAACACTGCTGCTCCCTTCAGCTAATAAAAAATTCATCAATGTGAGGCAACAAATACCCATTCTTAATGGTCACCTTGTTCAACTTCCTATAATCAATGCACAAACTGAGAGTACCATCCTTAATCCTTACAAACAATATTGGTGGACCCCCAAGAGATACGCTTAGCCTTATGTATATAAGTTGCAACTTCAATTCCACCAACTCTAGAGTGCTCATTCTATATGGTGCCTTAGAGTCTGGTGTTGCTCCTAGTACCAACTCAATAGAGAAATCCATCTCTCTATGAGGAGGTAGCTTTGGAATCTCTGCAGAAAATACATCCTGAAATTGTTGTAAGACAAGATACCTCCTCAAGAATTCATCATCATCATCTTCCTTTCCTTTGTCACTGGAAACATGAACTGCAAAAAATAAACATCCTTTCCTGCAGTTGCACTTAGCTTACATAGTTGTAACCACTCTCACTGATGTAGGCTTCTTCTTTCCCCGCGGGACTCTCTTTTCTCCATAATCATCTAGGCACTTAATGGCCTTTTCGTAGAAATCCAACTTGGTCATGTGAATGAACAACCAGTCCATGCCCACAAGCATGCTATATGAACCCAAAGGAAGCACATTTAGGTGTTTTGATGTAGGCATACCATTAAGCTCAAATGCACAATATCTAACCCAATGACAAACTCTTCTCTTGGTCCCTGTAGCTAACTACACCAACCAAAATTTTACATGCACTTCCTTATTCCACCGAAACTGATCCACCAGGTTAGGACTAATATAGTTATAATTAGATCTAGGATCAATAAAATTAGAAACAACTTGATCACAAAGCTTACCTTCCATCTTGATAATGGATGCTTGATGATTTGCTTGCCTGTCATCCGCTGCTGCATAGATCTGGGGAATACTCTGACCTACATCTCCAACTATTTGCACCTCTTGAGCACTGTAAATTGGAGGCTTATTTCCTTGATGTGATGGACAATCCTTCCTACGATGGTCTCCACCACAGGTCCAACACCTCAAAGGTTTCCTACTATCGTCTTTACTCTGTTGTTCCTCGGGATGAGGCCCATGTCCTCTCTTAGCTTCATTAATCTTCTTATGAGGTGTCACATTTTCCTTTTCACTTGCATATTGAGAAATTCCTTGCTTCTTGGGCCATTTCTCTTTAGTCTTCTCATTCCCTTTCCAGTCATGCTTGAATCGAGGCTTGCGCTTTGACTGCTCATAACAATGCTTCAACATTTTTATGGCTTCCTCGAATGACCAAGGCTCATTAAACTCAATCTAATCTTTGAAATATAATGGAAATTCACTGATGAACCTTTGGATATTTTCTTTCTCATCCTTGAGATAGGGCACATATCTCAACAACTCCATAAATTTGATTATATACTCTTCATCTATCATGGAACCCATCCTGAGCTCATAAAACTCCTTGACCTTTCCATCATAGTATCTCTCAAATAGGTGCTTCTTCTTGAAGAGTCTTTCAAAACCATCCCAAGTCTGTTTCTCTTCTATGATGCCTCTGACATGCTTAACAATTTCCCACTAGATATATGTTTTTCCTTTGAGACTAAAGGTAGCTATCTTGGCTTTCATGTTCTCCGAGTAATCATGCAATTTGAAGATTTTTCTCATCCCAAACGCACATTCTTCTACATATTCTTATTTCTTAAACTCACCATCAAAAGTAGGATGCTTGGATTTATTGAACTATTATGGAAGGTATCCCTTTTAACTCCTTCTTTAAGGATGATAGTGGTGATGGAGATGGTGTCTCTCGAAACAAGAGTTATAATAAAATCAATGAGTTCCTGCCCTCCTCTCAAGTGTATCTAAGGATCTGCTACCCCTTACCATATCATATCTATCCATCATGTACCTTTTACGAGACCTACTTGCATCTGCACCATTAGTCTTTTCTTCCTTTCTGTCCCAATGAATAGCCCCCAGTTGTCCATGCTTCTACAAATCTGAAAGGCTCTGGATGTTGACTACATTAACCTCCACTTTCTTTTCTTGAGCTTTGGAAACCCTTTCCTGAGATTCAATCAACCACTCATTATCTACCTTGCAACTTATGATCTTTGCATGCAAACTTATCAATGTATCTCCTAAAATGGGAGATATCCCTCTCCCCATTTCTCAAGTGATCTCTCCCAGCCTACCAATGTCTCTTCTGTCCTGCATAAAGAATCATATGGACTATACTCAATTATTCTTCTCTTCATCTTTTGACCTTCTATTTCCTGCAATATTCCATTGTTATCTAAATAAAAACATAATCAAAATCATACCTCAATGTATCTTAGGGAAGGCTATTGCATCTGCATAGGACAATCCAAATTAGCATGATACAACATCACAAGCATACCAGCTCATACATGGATATTGTTAGAAATTAATTAATGGAGCAATGAAATAAACAAAATTTTGTGGAAACACAAATACAAAAATGCATAAAACAAGAGAGACACAAATATATGTGGTTCACCCAATTTGGGCTACGTCGACAGAGAAACAACCAATTCTTCCTTTTGTATTATCTAGCAAAATGAAGAGATACAACCTACAACATATTCGCTGTAATTTCCTCTTCAATCTCACACAATCTCCTCTCTCTCTCTCGCTCAAAATAATAATATACAACCACAATAAAATTCCCTTATATAAAATGAGGGGGTGTCTTATAGGGAAAAAAACCCTAAATTAACATAACTTCTATTGTCAGATCATTCGCCTAATGAGCAATCGAGATTGAATATGAAATTACACTATTTACACGACAACTTTTCATATATTTTAGCTTCAGAGGCACTTCCCCTGAACCCCAGCCTGCGGCGTGGGGGCTCCTAAAATCATTGCTTCCCCCATGGATCCCCCCTGATAGTTGTTAAATAGGCGACATCGCCTCACCATTAGGAACAAGGATCTAACACGACTTAAACAAAAACCTCTGAACAATCAGGAGACAATCGGGCTCCACACCCAACATATGTCATAACCATAACAATAAATAGACAACATGCATGCATGATAAACACATAAATAATTGTCAGGCATGCATAACAATTTACATTTACCTCGAGGTCCAGTGCTATAAAATTGCTCTAATACCACCTTGTAACCATCCCATCCCACATTTATCCACTTTTACAAGCTCTCCAGGGTAAACATGAGCTTAGAGTTACCATGACATGACTCAACATCCAAGTTCCAGTTATGAAGTGGAGCCTACTAACCAAAAACATACTGAAACCTCCCAAGAACACCACATCACCTAGATACTGGACAAGATTTGTTGATGATCTTGCCTTGAGTTGGAACTTTCTTTTTACCGGACCTTACATCCCAACCGCATGCATGGAAAGCTGTGCACATCGTAAAAAAACTCTAGCCAGATGCACATGCCTTCTACCATGCGATTGTAGCCAAAACTTATTAGTTTAGAGGGTGAGGCCAACAACCCTATTCCAAAATTTCAAGGCTAGCTATAGACTAGCTACCTAGAACAACCCAAATCTTTCTAGAATTCAATCTAGGATGATAATAAGTCTGTATGATAAATGCTAAGACTAATATCTTGCTAAAACTTGCCAAACACATGATAAACATTTCGTCAAACACATGGTAAACATAGTAGCTATAGGTCATGAATGCATCTATGTTGACTGTATTCTTAACTTCATCAGAGAATCATCAAGAAGGCTAAATCCACCTCAAGCTAGCTACATCAAACACTAGTTAGGCCATGCATTCACACAACGATTCAATAACTTATCAAGACATAAGAAATATCCATAACAAGAGCACATTATACAACTAGAATATGCCATGCTTTTAATCCAACATGAATCCATGACAAATCAGTCATCAAATCAAAACAATAACATATACATGTGCTCATTGATCACAATAAGGAAATAAATCATACATATGCAAAAATCACAATAAGAAAATAGCTCATATTAACATATGCAAAAAACCAACCAAGTTGAGGACTTCCATGTATCGCCTGACCATAGATTGGGTTGAAGCAAGTCTTTCTTTTAGCTAATCACCCTCGTGCCATATTCCAAGCATGAATGTGGGACCACATGAAATGAACCAAAACAGAATTCCAGAGGCTAAACCACCTCAACCCTCAGCCACAATTATTTCACCTAAACTGGTCCAGAAATCACTGACACCAAACAAGCTTGGATGCCTTTGACTTTATTCACCATACCCAGAGGAATTTTCTTGTCTCTACCCATCCATCAAGAGTTCCAGGAGAAACACCATCTCCATCCTCGACCCTTGGGAATTTTCCAAGACCACCTCACCAAGATCCAAAATCTACTGTCCATTAAAAGCTTAACCAAACAAGGAACCCACTACATCATGGCTATCTAGGAAATGTCATGGCACGACTGAAACCACTGTCAATCCAGGAAAATTCCATGCCAATGAAAACAAACTAACCAATAAGAAAATGCATGTACCATGCTTCCAAACCTTAGCAAGGAAATTACACATGCAATTTGTTACCTACTATGTACTCCTACTGTAGCTGCTTTTCCAACCTTCTTTGTTGCCCATGAATTCCTTTGCTTGATTTCTTGCTTCTGTCCAAGTGATCTCTCTCTCCAAGTGAATGCTAGAATGCTCCAAGAGTGTAAGAGTGTAAGAATAACCAAGAATAAGTGTGAGAGTGTCCTCCCTCTCCTTTTATTTATTTTTCCTTTTCTTTTCCTTCAATTTCCTTCATTTTCCCTTGCATGCATATTTATGTCTCTTCATCTTCATTTTCTCCTACTTTCCTTTATTTCTTAAATTAAATTTCCATTTATTGTCCTTTGCCTTTTGGCAATGCCAATGCTACTTTCCATAGCCAATAATTAACCACAAGTGATGCACACTATAATGTTTTCCCCTTCGTTCATCTTGGAATACTCATCCCATGACCTTGGTTTAATTTATTTACATGGAAAATCAACCTGGGGCTATTATAGTCTCATTAACCATTTATTTTGGTTACAAACCAATTTGAATAATACCACCTCATTAAGATGCTTTTGGTCTCTAAAATATTTTGACAAAACCGAGCTCTTTTATCAATATGCCTTTTGTTTACTTCTATGGAGCATGGCTCTTAACTCTAGCACTTTCCTACAACTATAATTCTAACTTTGGCCCTGGCTCTTAACTCTAGTTCTAATTATGGCCATGTCTTTTTCCTTTGGCTTCTACTATCCTAGTGATACACATCTCTACTCATTGATTTTTTTTCTATTTGAAACCTTCAAATTTTGGAATTCCTTAGTCAAAATCCATGATTCAAATATTTAGTTTGAAATTTTTTTTTTTTCATTCCGAAACATGAAGATGATAATTATTTGCAACAAATGAAAGCTAGGTTGAAATTTCGTTTTTAGACTCATTCACTATTGAATGTATATTTTATTTTTCCAACTATTCCTAACAATGCTCATCAATAATGAGATCCCTCCCCAATAAATGAAAGAATAGGGGGAAATCATGGTATGTTCAACTTCTAACTATACCAAAGGTCCACATATCATTCAAGCAAGAAAATTATCCAATAAGTTGATTCAAGTAGTAGGAGTCAAAGCTCATTCAGCATGAGGCAAGGCAACCCCAACAACATGCAACATTTGTAAGTTTACATGCCCAAATTGTTTGTTCATCATACAAATATATGGTTCTAAGTGATAGTCATTGCATGGCTATGATCATGGATTTACATAGAATTCAAACATAATATAGGTTGAAGGGGCATTTCTTGTCATGGTTTACACAAACCTCAACCAACAATTTAATCAAAGCATTTAGTTGGAGAAACAAATTAACATGGCACACAAGCAAAGACACTACGAGAATGATCCAATCAATAGATAATGGAAACCAATAAATTAATTTTTGTTATATAGTTTTTCAATTAAATAAGCCAAAGTTCAATTGATAGAGGCGACGGGGTTACGGTGAACTCCCAAAGGAATAAAGAAATTCCATTGGTTGTAGCTACAATTTCAACATATGATATCAAAACCAATAATTTGGAAACCCAATCACAATGTCATTGTATGTGACTGTTATTGAGATAAAAGAGAAAACCAATCATAATAACCATGGAGAAATTAAATGCACCAAAAACATAATTATTTACTTCATTGGTTGACTTGGAATTTTAAGGAAACCTCCATGTCAATGATCAATCTTCATCAATCTTAAATATATCTCCAAAAACTAAAATTTCAATTGCAATATTGAAGTAAAAAATTGGATAGGGATGCCCTTAATGTTGAAATCACCTTGCTATCCACTTCGTTGGTGAAGTTGACTTCTTATGTTGTTGTGAATGAATGGATAATATATTCTCCTTGGGATGGAAATGTAGGGGTGTCTAAATTTTCATTACTCTTTACTCTCCACTCTCTTCTCTTAGCTGTGGCTCATGGGATGAAGTCTCAAAGGAGGCCTCTAATGCTCGTTTCCTTATGTCCATTCATCTTGCAATGCTAGAAAAAATTCATGTTCTTGAATTGAGTGTTTTGCATTCTCTTTTTCTCCATCTACTTACTTCCCCCCCACCACAAAATAGGCCATAGTCTGGACTTTGCTTTCCCTGGTAACATAGCTGTTGGCATTATGGTTCTGGTATGATTTCAGATGTTGTACTTGATGGCAAACACCCATGGCATGGCTCTCATTTTGATGAAAATAAAGAAGTACGCAGGAGAACAGTTCATAAGGTGCGTACCCGCAGGTATGCCGTGCAGGGACCGCGTCCAAATACGCGGGTAACCCATTTATGGGGTGCGTACCCCAGTGCACACATTCCAAGGCAGTTAAGCGCCCACCCGTGGGGTTTCTCAGTGGTATTTAGCC
>APFE030927281.1:36060-91092 GCA_000404065.3 Pinus taeda | reverse complement strand
TATAAATAAGAAAGATTTGGTAAAAGAATTAGATAATACTGATTCACCCCCCCCTCTCAGTATTATTGTCAACAATAACATAGATAGAATGTTCATCAAATGGATGTGAAGAGTAATTTTTTAAATGGAGACCTCAAAGATAATGTCTTCATGTATCAACCAAAAGGTTTGTTGTGAAGGGACAAGAACAAAAAATATGTAAACTCATCAAATCCTCATATTTCCTAAAACAAACACTGAGATCTTTGTATGAAAATTTAACTAACCATCTTTTGAAATTGAATTCTAAACATTTTAATATTGATGAAAAACCCTGTTTGTGAAGAAAGTTGGAATTTTTTTTGTTTATCTTGTAGTGTATGTAGATGGTCTATTGATGATAAGAAATAGTCAGAGCTTTATGGCATCCATAAAGAAAGAGTTGAAGAAGGAATTTGAGATGACGTATTTGGGATGGCATTGAAGTCACGCAACAAACATGTTGACAATGCAACAAGAAAATCCTAATTTAATTTTGTCCTTGAATTGAATTAGGAACAAAATTTTAATTCCACATCACAAGACAACTTGTATGAGTTAACTAAGTTAAATTGACTTAGTTGTCTTAGTTAATTATAGTTGAGGGCCTAACTTGAGTCATGTAGGGTGTCTCCTATTTTATAGGAGCCCTGGTTGAGTTTATTTTGAGTTGTAATTAATTAATTCAGTTTAACTGAGTTAAAGTAAGTTAAACTAGTTCTAACTGATGAAGGAAATAGTAGGAGGTCAAACAATGGGGTGTTGCTTCTTGTGTTCAACCAGTTAACTGATGATTCACTCATAAATAACTCATGCATGTTAGATCTGAGAGTTACCCAGTTGAGATTGGAGTTCAAGGGCAGTGTACTATCAGTGGTATAATAATCCAAATTGTATAGGTGGTACATGCAGTTAGTGGAAGAGCCTAAAGGAACTGTGCAATCCAATGGAGGAAAATTCCTATTAAATAGGGCCTATTTCCTCATTGAATAGTGTAAGGAAGTAGGAGCTTGGAAGGCTAGGAATTTGGCTAAGTATTGGACAAATGCAATCAGTCAGGCAAAGGATAGAAAATACTTGTGGAGGTTGAGCTCAAGGTTGAGCAAAGCATATTGTATTCATCCAGATTATTTTACTAACAATATATAGATAACATGGTTTTTAGTTGAGGATTTCCCCATAAAAATCATTTTGTTATGTGTGATTGAATTCTTTCTCTTATATGCTTCGCGATTTCATCAATCGTTTATTGTTTCCTCTTATGAGTAGAGTAGATTCAAGTCAATTGTTTTAGCATATTACAATCTGCAATTTGAATCTGCAAGGAATTTCTACATGGTATCAGCGCAAGAATCACTATTAGATCAGGATTCACATTAGATAAGGAATTTTGAATTGCAAATTGATGGAGCTCTAGTTCAAGGTAGATCTAGAGGACCCTACGTGCTTAATGAAGCTAGAATGCTGCTAGTGGGAATATTAGTGAGCCAATGTTTAGTGACACAAAAAAGAGTTGTGATCATTGACATTAGTAGATTGAGGAGCAGAGAGTTTTCCCACATGGATATCGAGACTTGGAGGGAGTCTAATTTTAGAGGGAGCGACCCTATGGAAGCTAGCACTTTCGAATATGGGGAGATCAAACTCATTATTGCAGTAGTTGCAGCAGCAGTGTAGAAACAACAATAGAGCAGTAGCAACATCAATATGAGTAGATCATGTTTCTCCATGCATGCATCTATACCTCCAAGAGTGAGGTGGGGCGATATGAAACCTTAGTCCAAGAGTTTCAAAAATTGGGCAAGGTCCATGGATATTTTTTGTCTCGTCGATCATTACCTTGCTATAGGGGCCCGCAGTATTAAGTAGCAGGAAGATCAATGTTAATCAGATACTGAGGAGTGCATAGTAGTGTTGACAGCAGAGTAGGAGACTCGGTAGAAGAGTCAACACCAACAAAGTTTTCCCAGTATATAGTTATAGATTGATTCAATGATTTTTTTTTTTGGATGCTTTTCAGTTGTAGATGTTGCAATAACAGCAACAACAATGAGAAGTGTTGCATGCAATACATTCCAAAGATGTTGGATTGGGATATATGATAATCCCTTTCTTGTTGAGAGGGAGTGTTGAAAACGCAACAAGAAAATCCTAATTTAATTTTGTCCTTGAATTAAATTAGGAATAAAATTGTAATTCCACATCACAAGACAACTTGTACGAGTAACTAAGTTAAATTGACTTAGTTGGCTTAATTAATTTGAGTTGAGGGTCTAACTTGAGTCATGTAGGGTGTCTCCTACTTTCTAGGAGCCTTGCTTGAGTTTATTTTGAGTTGTAATTAATTCAATTTAACTGAGTTAAAGTAAGTTAAACTAGTTCTAACTGACGAAGGAACTAGTAGGAGGTCAAACAATGGGGTGTTGCTTCTTGTGTTCAACCAGTTAACTGATGATTCACTCATAAATAACTCATGCATGTCAAATCTGAGAGTTACCCAGTTGAGATTGGAGTTCAAGGGTAGTGTACTATCAGTTGTATAATAATCCAAATTGTATAAGTGGTACATGTAGTTAGTGGAAGAGCCTAAAGGAACTGCGCAATCCATTGGAGGAAAATTCGTATTAAATAGGGGCCTATTTCCTCATTGAATAGTGTAAGGAAGTAGGAGCTTGGAAGGCTAGGAATTTGGCTAAGTATTGGACAAATGTAGTCAGTCAGGCAAAGGATAGAAAATACTTATGCAGGTTGAGCAGAGCATATTATATTCATCTAGGTTCTTTGACTAATGCAATATACATATAGTAGGGATTTTTAGCTTAGGATTTTCCCAGAAAAATCATTGTGTTATGTGTGATTGAATTTTTTCTCTTATATCCTTTGTGATTTCATCGATCATTTATTGTTTCCACTGATGAGTAGAGTAGATTGAATTCAATTGTTTTAGCATATTACAATATGTAGTTTGATTCTACAAGGAATTTCTAACAACCAAAATGCATACTCATCTCCCAAAAGAAGTACATTTGAGAATTGTTGAACAAGTTTTGCATGGTTGAATGCAACCCTCTATCTACATCAATGGAACAAAATTGAAGCTAACATCAAAAGAAGGGAAGGCTGATCCAAATTGGATCATTATGTAATTTTTCATCCATAACATTGCTTTCAGAGTGGAAAATTTAAAGGAATCAACATATAGGAACAATTTTATTACGAGACCCATTTTAAAGAATAGGGGTCTGAAACCTTGTAGAGCCAGTTTGAGGCTTTAAATGACGTTTTTTTGTGTGGCTAAAACTTTCTCAATAAGCATGGACCCTATGAGATTATTCTACAATCAAATACCTTTCCAAGGATGCAAGAATTGCATCAATTGTAGTTCAGATGCAAAATTTATGCCTCCCAAAAGTTGACTTATCGTGATTGACCACAATACTTTGAGAGGATGCCACATCATCCCCAAACACTCATGAAAATGGGCTAGTCACATGGAGACTATGAAAAATACTATAGAAAGGTCGAGTTGTAACTCATGTTCAGAGTTGATGGGTCAAATCTAACCCCTAGTTGGCTATTAGATTTTGTTATAACCAAGTCACTAGGAGTAAAAGGGGTTCCATTCTATTTGCTAGTTTTTTATTCCACAGTAGAGAAACGTAGCTAAGTGTGGATAGAGTGAAAGCATAACATATGGGTTTTGTATTACGTAGCATCCTATAGGACACAAGTCTCAAGAAACTTTGTAGCAAATTCCTTCTCCTTTGTACTTGCATCATTTCCATTCTAAATAAAGGAGAGTATAACAATCTCACATTCAAGCTAGGTTTTCTCTATAGAGGGGTTTCCTAAATCATATCTTGGAGTTCATTATGATTGGTGTGTGTTTTTAATTCATTGTTCTATATTTTATGCATATTATCTATTACACACATAAAAAACAAAAGAGCAATACAAAATCTAGAATCTAAAAGGAATTAACCCTTAATAGTATAGATTTTAGTTTATTTTCACATATCCATTATGACAAATTATCGAGTGAATATCCAAAACAATTTATAGATCACATTGGTATCATAGAAGGATTCTTCAGGTATTTTATGGGAAGTTCCAGAGGATCAAATTTGTTTAAACACAAATTCATACAATCCAAACGATGGCCAATGAATTAGTTTATCATAACCCTTAAGATCCAACAGAGGAGAGGTTTGCATTGCTAGAGTGCAAGTCACAATATAAACTAGAATGTAAACCTCCTCATGGTGGCCCCAACTGGAAAAATTAAGCTAAATAGAGAAGATGGGGGTTCCATTTTAGAGGTCATGGAGGCTTCAACACATAAGAATGAAGTCGGTAAGCTATGAAGGGGATAACATTTTCCTGGCTAGTAGAATATGTGCATGAATTCAACAAATAAAGTAATTAGGATGCTACACAATGAAGGGTTTATGCTTCGTTGAAATGAACAGTGACAAGGAGGAGTTCTAGAAATAATACACAATGTGTAACAACGTAGATGGAACCATATCATGTGACAAACATCTGAAAGTCCTTGTGCACAAGTGGAATTCCATATTTTGGCTAGTGGGTGGAGGTGGCCAACCTCTAGATTCCCTGTTCTAGCTAGAAGAATTAATTTAATCCCTTGAGAAATCCCTCACCTCAACTCTAGAATCTAGATCGAGGGTGACAACGGCACAAGAGGTTTGATTGCAACTCATCTATGGTTGGGAGGTGAGTCGTAGTCTTAGAATCAATTGTCCAACCACACTACAAGATAAGTATTTACCTTTTTCTACCATATGCCATGAAGTTTTGGTTGTGCATAAGAGTCTAAGGTATTGTTCCATGAATTATTTAACATGGTTCTCATATGGATGTTTGAATGAATCTTTACAACTCTCATATTGCAAACCAAAATATAATAAATATGTTTTGTATATGTGCATGGACTTACTTCATTTGCATGAACGCCTATCAAGACTATGGTTAATATTAATATGAGATTTGATCTTTTGTCATTAATGATGTGTCAATATGAAATTATCCATGAGGAATTAATCGTCAATAATTACTGTAAGGTTCGTTACAAGGCATGGTTTGAAGATATGATGCACAATCGTACCAAGAATGAGCTGCCAGAATGACTGGATGACTTTAACACGAGTTTTTGGGCTTGGTAGTTGCTCTGCCTTGAGTGAATATAATATATTTATTTAGAGCCATATTCCCCCTAAAGTTATTATCACATAGAGCATTCCTTCATAATTGGTAACTTTAGTATTAATTGCAGCTAAGGAATAATCCGGGATTTAGTTGCTTGTATAGTGAATTCCTATGAGGTGGAAGGAACACTATAGTCCATAGTTCAAGCATCTAATTGGTAGTCATGCCTGGAGTGAATCCATAATGGATTTATGCTACTAAAATATTGTTATACATGGCTAAGAAATAATTCTCTAGGAGTACATGCCTCAAAAATACGTCTCAGCCTTATGAATTCATGGTTTCTTCCAAGCTCAGTTAACTTGAAATATGCCTATTTATTAACAACTTATACATCCTTGATAACATGTTACAAGTTTATAAATCTATTTTGAATGTCAAACTTATGGATGGCATAATTGCTTGTCCCAAACACACAAAATTATGCTATTCTCCATTACTGTTTGAAGAATTTTCATCTTTACATCTTCTGATCCCTTTAAGCAAAAATAAAGGTGGCAAATTCATGGCCATGCCCAGTAAAGAACACATGATTTAGTTCCAACAATTATCCTAGAAATGTCAATAATGTTGTATTACTAATTTTTGGGAAATGGTGTTGCTAAAAAAATACATAGCTCCAACATAGGAAACAAATATGTCAAACAATGTTCATGTGCTCATATTTCACTTGTTATTTTCGCATTGGGACCATTGACATATAGATTTGTGTTTTCATTTGGGTTCATTGTGCCCATTAAGTTGAATTTGTCTCATCATACCTATAATTTTGATAGGTTTTGTATATAGTCATTCCATTGGGGAGCTGGTTAATTTCTATGACTTTTGATAGCCATATCTATCCATTGATGCAAAGGTGGCCCATGCTCAATAAAACTTGTGGCAATAAATGACATCATGATGTAACGCATGTGCTTATTGAAATATGGATTTCAACAATCTCAAATAATGAACACCGTCAAACTCTTATTTGGAGTTTCTTTCTCCTTATCGCTTTTGGAACTGAAATGATCTTTTGCTCTCTTTGGAGTCCAAATTTACTTCAA
Organism: Pinus taeda; assembly: GCA_000404065.3. Taxonomy (NCBI): domain Eukaryota; kingdom Viridiplantae; phylum Streptophyta; class Pinopsida; order Pinales; family Pinaceae; genus Pinus; species Pinus taeda. The sequence continues at coordinate 84,802 of APFE030927281.1, read as the reverse complement.
ACATTTAGGGTGTCAAGCTACCTTTTCCTTCATTTTAACTTCAAATTTTATTGCTATTATATTATTCCCTTTGGTTCTCATAGTAAAATATAACTAAAACATTTTTATTCAACAAACACTTACTCTACCCCTATAACTTAGGCTAGTAAGACACATCATATCAAATTGATGATAATTTGTTTACAACATTATTTGAAACCAGAATAAGCTAGACCAAAGAAATAAACTGAAAGTATAGAATCAACATATTTGTAATTTTATTGTGCAAGTTACAACTTTGCTTATTTTTACTTTCAATAGATTTGTATTTATGTTTTAAGAAAAGTTGAAAACATGAATGTTACCTAATCACTATGTTATGGTGCTTGATGAATTTTATATTCTAACCTTCCATAGAACCGAAAAAAGTACTTTGACCAGTGGTTGATGACTTGTCAAGCCTTTGAGATGGATTAGGTAGAAAGGTTGGTAAATAACGCAAATCATAAGTTTCTCACTCGCCTTTTCTAAAGCATTTATGTCATAAGGCTCTTAAAATCCTTATGAAAGTGCATTGCGTTGTTGGACGAAGAATGTGTACAAGTGTACTTATTGTGAAATCCATATTTAACCCCCGATTATATATATATATATATATATATATATATATATATATATATATATATATATATATATATATATATATATATAATATATATATATATATAGATACACCTTAGCAATTAACAATTATTATATAATACAAGGTGAAATAACATGCAAAATAAAAATACAACTAGATTTAGGTCAAGAATAGAGTGTTTCACATTTGTTATAGCATGGATGTCTCATCCTGAAATAGAGAATATCTATGCAAAGATGGAGGCATGACTTCACTAATGGGAGAGGTAGGATACTAGTCATATACAAACTTTTCCTTGCATGAAGAACATGCTCTTAGCCACCACATTAAAAATTTTGGCCATTTCTTTTGGATGCATCTCTAAGCATCAAGAACCCTCCTCTTTTGATGTCAGACATAGTGCTAACAATTTGACCTGTAATCTTGTAATCTTGAGATTATAGGTAGGGATGTTAGCCATTTTCATCATTTTAAGGATATGTGTTCTACTGAAATTCAATATAATATAGTTTTATAGACTGGAGTTTCTTGGTCTGCGAGTTACTATTCTAGAATTGGTTGTGCCATAGAATTATGTGTTGCAAACTATGACTACAACATTGTTAAGTACACCTAATACTATTTCAAGTATGTTTGAAAAGAAATCAAGAAGCCTTGTTCCAGTCAATCCTAGGCCTTGGAATGTATGATTATCCCTTCAATAGTTTTAGTGTAGAAGGTATGGCATGCTACCAACTATTTTCCATTTTGTATCTATGGAACTGAAGAATATTCTGGAGTAGATGATGATGATAATTATTAAAGTAAAAATAGTAGTTCATTAGACAATATTTCATATTAGAATCATGAGATTCATGAACCTTTTAAATATAGTTTGGGAATCCTGAATTTTGAATGTTGGGAAAAATACTGAGAGGTGGGGGGGGGGGGGGTGGTGTGAATCAGTATTTACAAATCAATAACTTTTTACATTTCATATTCATATTTCTATACGCAACTTTACTGAATCTAACCTACATGTGCATGTGACAGATCTTAAGATAATTAGCGTATATCCAGTGAACTTATAATTCAGTTAATCCATCATATGCTTGTCTTCAGTTAGTACATTAGTACTTTATTAACCATTAGATAAACATTAACCATGTGCTGTAATAAATAGACCATCACACATAAGCAACACACATGAACACCAATATTTAAGGTGGAAACCCAATGTGAGAGAAAACCACCTGTTGCTATTGTTTCTGTCTTCTTTTTAATATAAAAAAGATGTTTATAATCTTGTACTAGCACAGACTCAGACCAGTACGCAGGCACCCACCTGCTGAAGGCTACAACCTTCACTCATTTTCCAACTTCTACTGGAAGGGAGCTACAACCCCTTAGCTCTTGTACTGGCCGATATGTTTACCAATACATAGGCACCATCCTATAGAAGGCTGCAACCTTCACTTGTTCTCCAGCTGCCACTGGAAGGGAGCTCCAACCCCCTGATCTAATTACTAGCCACTACTGGCAGGAAGCTTCGACTTCTTCATGAAGGCTCCAACCCTTAGTATCCTCTAGGGACCATATTTCATAAATTTTTAGACTAGACATGTTTTATCAAAATTTCATACTGGACCCATCAATAACATTGAAGCTCAAAATCAATCACCATTGCAATACATCCATCAAATACGTCTGCATCAACCAATCGTTGAAACTCATCAACTCTGAAACGCAATCATCAATCTCTGAATCAACCATAACTGAATCAATTAATCACAAAAACTCTGAAACTCAATCATCATTCTCTAAATCAACCACAACTGAATCAATCAAACACTAAAACCTATGACATAACTGAATCACCCAATCATCAATTTCTGATACAACTGAATCACCCAATCATCAATTTCTGATACAAATGAATTAACCAGTCATTCAAAACCCAATCAACGGATACTTAATCAAAATTCAATTAATCAACTGGAACAGTCAAATCACTGTACCCAATACATATAACTGAACTCAGAACATTGCATCAACAACCAAAACCAACTGCAACCTCAAAAATCATATGTCAGAATGTATACGCTACTTCAATGAAGCCAACCTGCATGTATACACTAGTTTCTGTAACCCAACTTGTGTATACCTCTAAAGATACTAAATCATAAAACGTCTGAACCAAAAATTGTACCAACCAATGACTTTCTGAAGATATACTGTCATATTATAGATTTCTAAACATATAGCAGCAAAGATCACCCTTCTTACTCAAACAATCAATCAACCAGACTCAATCTCCTTATACAATCAATTTTAATTTCATATCTAATGAAGACATCATTGATAAACAATAGTAAAACAACAACATTGATAAGATAGATCCATCATCTTGTTCTTCTACATACACTACTTGGAAGTGTCAAACCAATGTGTATACGCACCTTCACTAAGGCAAACCAACATATAGATATGCAAATAATAACTTATAGCTTCGAAACTATTACAGACTTCAGATATACCCATATCATAGCATTTAAAATACAAAACATTTGTCAGCACTCAGATCTAGCCTATCCATTGTCAGATCACATAATAATAAGTCATTTCAGGTCTTATGATCCTGATCCATCATTAGATCTCATCCATCATCAAACACTCAGGTGCATACTTAGTTCAAATCAAGCAAAGCATCAGAAACCCATAACATGCATATTTTCTTTTGATCTAATTCTTCATAATATATTCATTACTTTCACTTCTTCACACTTTGATCTTCACCTCCTTATATAGTTTTAGTCTTTTGTTAATACCTCAGATCAAAACAACGCTTAGAACTTGTGGTATTCTTAAACGGGATCAAGTACCCGTTATTCCATTCAATATTGTGTGCTAATAACATGGTATGGACCCCTGGTATTATTTAACCTTAATTTCCATCCCATACACTCTTTTCCTTCTGTGAAACTCCATGCATACGTATATTCTCTTTTTATTCTGTGTACCCACGTGTATACACTACTTGGACTAGGGTAAACAACGTATACAACTTAAACCATTCTCTTTCCTTAATTTCTTGATTCTGATATGTAATCCTTTGTATCGTTTTCTTCTATGCCATTACTCTGTTAGCTCTGAATAGACCTATTTCAATGTGAGTTGTCATCACTTTATCATTTCTAGATTGATTCCTTTGAACTGCCCTGCATTTTGTCACGTCTGTAAACACAACTGCCATGCATTCTGTCACATCCTGTTTATACCTTTATCAGGTAGTCCGTTCATCAAATAGGTTGTCATCAAGGAGAACACCTAATTCATAATACCAAAAAGCATGCTTTTGATTCTGAGTTGTAAACCTTTGACCATCATTCTGTCACCTCTAATACCTCTGTTCCATCTTTCTGTCACCTCTAATTTGACTTGCAGATTCATCTAGTTACCATATACTTGTTTTGTTGCAAGTGAGTTTCCATCAATGACAACACATGCATCATAATGCCAACATTGAATATGCAAAAGAAATATTTATGGAGATAATCAAAACATTTCTAAGAAATTATGTGATAGGTGGGTTATGTATACTTTATATCATGATTCATACGTTATACCAAAATTCCATTCACATCCCATGAAGTGTTTCCCTGCACGAGCGAAATTACTTTTGGAGCAACCAAAAACTAACATCACATTTCCACCATGTTTCTGCTTCCACTACATTTCTTTTTCTAAGGTTCATGCAATTTAGTTATAAGGAAATTAACAAGAATTAGGAGCTTAGATGGGAAAACAAAAAAACTCCTTGAATTGTGTATTTTAAATGCAGGAGGGTAGAAAATTGAGAAGAAATAAGAAATTATGGAATTGATAAAAGAACATTGAGTATATTCTTACAATAAAGTTAAATACTTTGTACACTTATGTGTTATGTGATGTACTAAGCATATACTCTACACTTTTAATGTTTTCCCTTCATGGTGTTTGCTTCGTAGAGTATATAAAATGTTCAACTCGCCATATGATACAACACTAGGGACTTATATCAATGAACAATTCTGACCTTTGCAAAAATTTAGGAAATGAATTACCATGCTTCAAAGTTGAAACGAGAGAGGAGTGAAATAACATATAGCATAACAACAATGTTAAATTTAAAAACACATGAAAGAATTGTTTACATGGATACATTCCAACATCAAGAATGTTGGTGGGATGGATTGATAGAATATGTGCACGAACTCCATCTAGTCTTGTGAATAATCAATAACAGTGCCATGGATAAATCAATTGTTAAGGCCTTGATAATGAAGTCCTTGACATGGGTGCATCCTCTTTAAGAAGGATCTATTAAAGATTAATTCAAAATAGTTAATAGAACTACTATGTTTGAATGAAGAAGCTAAAAGATATCTAAAGGTGGGGTATTATCCTCGTGTACTATGAATTCTCACGGTCCATCTTTTCATGATATGGAAATGGATTGAGTTTCCTAAAGTTGTTTTATCATCAAGAATTTTAAATATATGGAGTGCAAAATAGACTATATTGAAATGGAGCAACTTAAAAGTGTAAAACATCAAATGTAGGTGAACAAACTAAATTTAAATGTTAAAGTATTCCATCCAAAAGTTATGTATGAAAGGATTGATGTAGTGGAGGGAGCTTTTGATTTGTCAGTTGTATGACCATACCCATGTTGGATTTCAACTTTTTCTAGTTCAAAAAGAAAAGAAAAAAATTAATGGCAAAAAGAGAAATTTTAGCCCATTCTCATAACCGCACCTTGAGTCTTGGGTTACATAGTAACCACCTCTAGTTAGGTAAGGGGGTGTATGTTACAAGTTGTATTATAGCTACCAGGTTTAACACTCAGACCTAATGGAATTTATTGCGAAATGAATGAATGACTAAAGGAGTAACCCTAGAGTTAAGATAGTGACTTGTGGCAAAAAAAATCTAAGCAGAAGTTTCAAATTCTGAACTTTAGAGAGGAGTGAGACACTAGATCTTAGGTATTATAGCTGACTATGAATACTATTAATTGAAATCTTGATTTCAGAATTGAATTTTGGTCACAAGGATTCTTATTTAGAATAGATATGCACATGATTAAGTATGTGGTACACAAGATTCTAGAAATGTGAAACTTTCGTACCTCTCATGTTGCATACTAACTTATTGAATGTATATATATGTTTATGTATACATGTGTGCATACATGTTTGTATGATTAGAGGTGCATTGTTTGGGAATTTAGTAACTGAAAAATACTTGTTGGCAGGTACTTCTTATAGCATTATGGTCATGGATGGTATGCAAATTATTTACAGGGGAACATGAATAACGTTTACGTATGATGACAATATGTTCTGCTAACTTGAAATTTCCTATAGGTCTTGTGATGAACTTTGGGAATGAGAAAATTTAAGATAGATGCATGTTAATGTACCATGTGGTGTCCTAACTGACCCTGTGAGACTATAGGTACCATGATTGTCAAATTTAGTAAGAAGGTAAAATCTTTCAAAAGTTAAAAAAAGCCAATTTAAATAATAAATGTGGTCTGGGCAAAGAGGTTGATTTTCATCACTCTGTTAGTATGGATCACAGATTAAAATTTAACATGTGAAAATACAAGATTATAGTTATGACCAATGTTGATATGTGTTCCTGAGTTTGAAAGAAAACTTACGTAGATGATATTTTTGGTTTGTGATATATATAACTAATAATAATCTTATGGATACATGAACAACTATAAGAAAACTTAAGTAGATGTTATTTTTGGTTTGTGATATATACAACTAATAACAATCCTATGGATACATGAACAACTATAAGAAAACATGTTGAGTTCACTTGCACAGGGTAAGACTCAGTTGAAGATACAGGCAAAAGAAGCATATTTTGTTGCACATATGTATGCATAGTTTGATGGCTAAGGGTGCCATGAATGTTGGATTGAGGACATTGAGTCAATTTTTGGGGCTATTTTACTTGATTATTGATGTGCTATGAATTTTGAACTTTAATTATGTGATTTGATTTATGGATATGCATGAACATGTTGTTTTTGTGTGTGGTTTTCCTGCATGATTGTGATTATGGATTTTATTTTCTTTTGCAATGTTTCCTTCTTTTTTTTACCTCTTGCATTGCATGTTTATTTTATGATTGTCCATTTATTTACATAATTGGGGGCCTTGGGGAAAGATTGTTGGGTGGCAGAAAAGCTGCATATTTATGAGGAAGAGGTAATGTATGACTTGCATGAATAAGAACATGTTGAGGAAAAGGTAACATGGAACACCATGAGGCAAATTTGCAGGAATATATTCTTAGGAGGTTATCTAGATCCCAGTTATCTAGACCCTAGACTTACTTGACATAATATCTACGACAAGAAGGATTATGGCAGCCAAATATGATGGTTGGGTCCATGGAAGTGATGGACAATATAATGGTAAAATGGAGTCCTCTTAACCCTGACCTTATTTGAACATGTGCTCATATATTGTACATATGATTATGTCGATGCATATGTATATATGAAAATTCCATTTTAACTGTGATTCTGGTGGAAGGATGATGGTATATAGTCATTTAATGCAAATATGGATGCACATGATACAACGAGGAAATGACACGCATGTGGAGAAAGTGTTGTGGACTCCTGTTATGTATCAGATGGAGGTATCAACCTCCAGATTCACTTGTTGATTTGAGGGTGGAGGCATAAGCCTTTGGATTCCCTTGAGGGTGGAGGTATCAACCTATGGATTCCCTTATTGTTGATTGAGGGTGGAGGTATGAGCCTCTAGATTCCCTTGTTGATTAAGGGTGGAAGCATAAGCCTCTAGATTCCCTTGTTGTTGATTGAGGGTGGGGGTATGAGCCTTTGGATTCCCTTGTTATTTATTAAGGGTGGAGGTACACGCCTTTGGATTTCCTTGTTGTAGATTAAGGGTGGAGGAATAAGCCTTTGGATTTCCTTATTACTGAATGAGGGTGGAAGTATGAGCCTTTGGATTCCCTTGTTTCCAATTAAAGGAGGAGGTACAAGCTTATTGATTCCCTTATTTTTGATTGAAAGTGGATTTATAAGCCTATAGATTCCCTTGATTCTAATTGAGGGTGGAGGTGAGACACCTTTGGACTCCCTTGATAGATTGATGGAAAAGACAAGAGGTGTAAGTTAAATCATTACAAATCCTTTATGATGAATCTCAGTAGAGATTGTATGCTATGTCACAAGGAAGCATGGGAATTGTCGATCTAGGTGAATGGAGGTGGTTTTAGGGCCAACAAGAAACAACTTGAAGGTATCTAAGAATGAAGCAAAATCACTAGGCAGACTACAAGGAGGAACAAAAATTGGTTGATCCAGTGAGTGAGCTGCATTATAAAGATCACAATGATTTATGTTGTGACCAATCACGTTTTACATTGTCTTCAAGATTAGAACACCAGGGACAATTTTCCTCCAAGGTGGAGGGGTTTTTGATAGCCCCAAGACACTTCTCTAAATTACTGTGATCCATGTAATTAATTTGATTAAAAGAAAACTTGGTTGAGTCTAGGGACATAGATTCTAGGATCGAGGAGGGGACTATTGCTTGGGATGTTGATTGACAACCACGGAGGCTGACAATTGTGCACATGGGACACGACTACTAAAAAAAATATTAGCAGGAAATGAGGACAAAGGAGGCACCTCCATGCAACCGCATGTAAGAAAACAAGGATAATAAAACTAATGACATTTGGCCATGCAGTGAATAGTTAAAATCTTGGCTAGGAATAGGCAGGAGTGGGTTGGTCACCCACAGTAATAGGAAAAAAAAATCTGGGAAATAGAGGAGGAAACTAGCATTTCTTACTAACCTGGGAAATACTGTCCAAACAGGTAAAACAACCAAGAGAGTAACTGGAGAGGAAGAGGGGCCATAGGAGGATGAGTGCAAAACCCTGAGACAACAAGATAGGCACAAGAGACATCCATCATGGTTGGGAAAAGGTCTGGAGGCTTCAATGTAGGAGATGAAGCTGAGAAGCCACACAAGGGATATATTTTGCCTGGTTGGTAGAATATGTGCATGAACAAAACAAAGAAAGCAATCAAGATGGTACACAGTGAAGGGTTGATGTTTCACTGAAATGAACAGTAACAATGAGGAGTTATAGATAAATACATAGTGTGTAACATTGTATATGCAACCATATCATGTGAAAAAATATAAAAGTCTGTGTGCATAAGTGGAGTTCCATATTTTAGTTGGTGGGTGGAGGTGGATGACCTCTCGAGTCCCTGTTCCAGCTAGAAGAATTAGTTTAATCCCTTGAGAAATCCCTCACCTCAACTCTGGAATTTGGCTAGAGGGTGACAACTACACAAGAGGTTTGATTGCAACTCATCTATGGTTGGGAGGTGAGTCGCAATCCCAGACTCAGTAAGTATTGTATCTATGGAGATGAAGAATATTAGGAGTAGATGATGATGACAATTATTAAAGTAAAAACAATAGTTCATTAGACAATATTGCATATTAGAATCATGAGATTCATGAACATTTTTAATCTAGTTTGGCAATCTTGAATTTTGAATATGTAATAGAAATATTTTTGGAGATCATCAAAACATTTCTACGACTTTGTGTGATAGGAGGTATATTTATACTTTATATCATGATTCATAATTTATACCAAAATTCCCTTCACATCCTATGAAGTGCCTCCTTGCACAAGTGAGAATACCTTTGGAACAACCAAAAACTAACATCATGTTTCCACTATGTTTCTGATTCCACTACATTCCATTTCCTAAGGTGCGTGCCACTTAGTTACAAGGAAATTAACAAGAATTGGGAGCTTAGGTGGGCAAACAACAAAACTCCTTGAATTGTGTATTTCAAATGCAGGAGGGTAGAAAATTGAGAAGAAACCTTAAATTATGGAATTGATAAAAGAACATTAAGTATATTATTACAATGAAGTTAAATACTTTGTACAATTATGTGTTATGTGATATACTGAGCATATACTATGTGCTTTTAATGTTGTTCCCTCATGGTATTTTCTTCTTAGAGTATATAAAATGTTCAACTGGCCATGTGATATAACATTAGGGACTTATATCAATGAAAATTTCTAATATTTACAAACATTTAGGAGATGAATTACCGTGCTTCAGAGTTGAAATGAGAGAGAAGTAAAATAACATATAGCAAAACAAAAATGTTAAATTTAAAAACACATGAAATACTTGTTTGCATAGATACATTCCAACACCACAAATGTTGGTGGAATGGTTTGATAAAATATGTTCATGAGCTTGATCTAGTATTATGGAACATCAATAACAATGCCACGAATAAATCAATTGTTAAGGCCATGATAACGAAGTCCTTGACATGGGTGCATGCTCTGTGAGAAGGATCCATTGAAAGTTCATTCAAAAATAGTTAATACAAGTACCATGTTAGAATGAGAAAGCTAAAATATATCTAAATTTGGAGTATTATCCTTGTGTAATCTAAAATCTCACATTCCATATTGTTATGATATGAAAAATGATTAAGTTTTCTAAAGTTTATTTTACAGTAAGAATTTTAAAGATATGAAGTGCAAAATAGACTATATTGAAATGGAGTAGCTTAAAAGTGTAAAACATCAAATGTAGGTGAACAAACTGAATTTAAATATCAAAGTATTCCATCTAGAAGTTATGTATGAAAGATTCATGGAGTGTAGGGAGCTTTTGATTTTGTTAGTTGTATGAGCATTCCCATGTTGGATTTCAACTTTTTCTAGTTAAGAAAAAAAACAATTAATGGAAAAAAGGGAAATTTTACCCCATTCTCATAACTGCACCTTGAGTCTTGGGTTACATAGTAAACACCTCTAGTTAGGTAAGGGGGTGTGTGTTACATAAATCCACATTGAAACCCTTAGAATGGAGGGGGGTCCTCTAGTAACTAAATTGGCTGATTTTAAAAAACCTTATAAAGTCCCAATTCTATCCTATTAGGTATCTAAAGGACCACTGGATTCAGTGACATTACTTTAGGCAGAGACAAGGGGAAAATGTACAAGATTACAACACATAATTCAAGAATTTGCAATAATGTTGGGTGTCTTTTCCGAGAACCTAGATGTAATAATTGGGCATTTGGGGGGTCTACAAAACAATTTGTGAAACAATGTAATGATGTTCAAACCTAGGATGGTGGACAAAGCTTGCAATTAAGCATAGTACATGGAAAATATAGGCTAGAAGAAAGGGTATTCAAGTGGTTCAAAGAATGAGAAACACGAGGAATCTTCCAAGGAGGGGAAGAAAAATTGGAAAGTGGGGAAGGAAATGAAGACAAAAGCCACAACATGCCAATGCAAATATCTTAGCAACCATTGTAACTTTGATGGTCAAATAGAGGAGAAATGTCAGAAATTGCATATAGATCTCAACTTCAATAACTATAAGAAGGATATGAAGAAGAAAAATATCATAGCCACAAATTCAAGAAATCAAGTGGAGAGTAGCTCTGACATGGATGAGAATATTTTATACACATTAGTGCAAAAGGAGGTGAATCTGAGACGCCTTCATCAATAGGAAGAGAAGGAGATGATCAAGCTCTTCCATTCAAAAATACAGGTAAAGAGGACAAAAAATGATGCTTTGTTCAACTCAGGTTCACAGGAAAATCCCATTGTGTCAAAAAACTGGGATTGGAAGTTCAAAATCATCCTAGCCCATGTCCATTTGAATGGGTTAATAAAGAGGCAAAGATAAAAATAACCAAATCGTGTAAAATTAAATATGTTATTAATGTTCATTTTATTGATGGAGTAGAGTCGGATGTAGTTCCACTCGATGTGTGAGGAGTTGTGTTTGGGAGTCCCCATATGTACATGAAAAATGAAAGAAAACATCTGACCAGTATTGCCTTATCAAAGATGGAAACTGCTTCATAATTAATGTACACAAAGGAAAGTCAAATATTTAATTGGTAAATGCTAACCAAGATAAAAAAAAAAAATTGACCAGTTCTAGAAAGAAGTGTGTTTTACTATCCCTAAGATAAAATAAGTCTGTATAAGTTAATGAGAGCAAAGGCATCCTTGGAGGGGTGCACTAAGGAAAAAATATAACAACTTGAAGAGTTTCTACAAGCATACTACCACCCAGGAGGGAAGTAGAACACAAGATCTAACTGTAGATAGAATCTCCATTTCCAAACATCAACTATATAGGTAGTTGATTGTAGATGCAAATGAGGTGAAGAAGTAGTTGCAACAATTATTGGAGTAGGGTGTTATTCTACCAAGTACCCCACCATGTAGGTTACCCATCATAATTGTGCCAAAGAAGTATGGGAGTTGGCGAATGTGTGTTGATTATAGGTTGTTAAAGAAAAGTTATGCTCAAGAACATGTTCCCCCTGCCTAGGACAAATGACCCATTGAACCAATTGCAACAAGTGAAATACATCAAAAATCTAGATTGAAAATCAAGGTATAATTAGCTACGAGTGAGGGAAGGAGATACCTAGAAGACTGTCTTCAAAATTAGACAAGGTTTTCATGAGTTGTTAGTCGTGCTATTTGGTCCATGTAATGTGCAAGCTATATTCATGACATTAATGGATCGTTTATTGTGCCCTTATCTAGATTCATTTTTTTATTGTTTACTTGGATGATATATTAGTTTACAATGCTACATGGTAGGAGCATATGCCACACTTTTTGTAGGTGCTAGAGACTCTAAAGAAGTACCAACTGTTGAGAAATCTCAAGAAATGTGAGTTTACACACAATCTGTGGTATTTTTAGGGCATGTCATTAGTGGAGGGGAGCTCAAGATATATCCTTCCAAGATGGAGGCTATCATGAAGTTTTTAGTACTTATAAATGTTTATGAGGTTAGTTTCATTGGGTTAACATAGTATTTGAGGAAATTCATGCCCTCTTTTTTGATAATAGTTGCACTATTTCATGTAATAACAATGAGTGAAAAGGCTTTCCGATGGATGAATGGTTAACAAAAGGCCTTTGAAGGGTTGAAGAAGAAAATAATTCAAGCACCCATTCTTGCAATACCAAACTTGCAACATCCCTTTAAAGTGGAAACATATGTGAGTGGGTATGTTATGGGAGCAATCTTGATGTAGGGAGGAAGGCTTGCATGATATCAATCTGAAGTGTTTCATGGGGAGCTTCTTAACTACCCTACCTATGAAAAGGAGCTCTATGCTTTGGTACAAGTTGTTAAAAAATGGAAATGATATCTAATGGGAAAGAAGACCATCATCCACATAGATCACCAATCACTACATTCCCTACAAGCCCAAAGTAACTTGTAATAGACCATGCATTATAAGTTGATGGGTTTTTTATAAAAAAATCATTTAGTGATAAAGTACAAGAAGGGAATCACAAACAAGTTAGTGACATGCTTTCAAGGCAACCAATATAAAAAATTATAACTATGGGAACTTTGATACACATGGACCTTTTCACCCATGATGCATATAGAGATGCATTTACAAAGGATGAGGACTTTAAGGAGGTGTATCAATAGTTATAGGGCTAGAGTTATGTCGGTGATGGTAATAACACAATTTAATACCATCTATAGAACATGTTACTCTACATGATGAACAATTCATGTGTTCCTAAAGGTGAGTGACAAGTGATTAGAGAGGCTTACACCTCCAAGGTTGCAAGTCATTTGCCATTGCGAAGATAGTTCCCAATTTGCAGAGGTATGTGTATTAGCCCATTATGCAAGACTATGCAGCTAAATTCATTAGAGGATGTATGCTTTGTTTTATTGATATAACTAGTAATGGTAAACAAAGTTTATACCATCCCTAACCTATACCCACTCATCCCAGGGAAATAATTTCCATGGATTTGGTGGGAGTTTTATCGACAACTAGGAAGGTACATCACTACATGTTTGTGGTAGTTGACAAGTTCAACAATATGTGCATTCTCATGCCCTGTAAAAATACCATCAAGGGGCAAAAAGCAACAAACTTGTTCATTGAAAAGCTCTAGGTGTATTTTGGGATACCAAGGAGCATCATTTTAGATAGGGACACTAGATTTTTCAATACATTTTGGACTATGTTGTGGGAGAATATGGACACAAAATTTAAGAGGTGTACAACATTCCATCCATAAGGAGATGGGAAAATAGAAGTAGTCAACACAAATTTGGTAGAACCTTTTAGGGGTCATAATTAGAAGCATCCAAAGACCTAGTATGAAAATTTGGTTTATAATAATCACTCCTACAAAATGACGTTCTACACTTCAACTAGTAAGTCACCATTTGAGATTTTTTTGTGATATTTTTCACCGTCACTTTTGCATGTAGTATATGGCCAACAAGGAGGAGTGAGTTAGGATCTCATAAGGGACACTTTAATAGAAAAAAATGTTCAAACATTTAGGTATATCCATTTATAGGTATAGACGTGTTGAATATGTCACATGAGAATACATGACCAGGAAAAATCAACATAGGGCACATGGGTAATTTAGAATGAGGGACAGAGTATGGTTACAATTGAACAAGGAGAGGCTATAGGGTATTGGTAATAAAATCAATTCTCTATGATATGGTCCTTTTGAGATACTATAAAAGTTGGAAGATAATACCTACAAACTCGGTCCACCCCCACACATGTGCATTTACTCAATGGTGAATGCGGGGAATATTGAACTTTATGAGATTTCCATCTTGGATAAGGAAAAGGAGTAGGTCCTACCTTTTGTAGAGGATTTAGCACCAAATGCTATAATAGAGTTGACAAAGGATACAATATTTTAGAATAGACCCAAAACTATAAGATATGGGTAGCATGACATTCGGTAGATTGGTTTGAAAGGAAAACTTCTAGAGAAATACAAATAGTACTATAGGGAGAAGGTAGAGGAAAATTTCCTTGCCTCATTCAATAAATTTTTTAGGGATTAAAGGCCTCATAGAATGGGAAAGCATGATTTATATTAGGTCAATATATATTTTTTCATCCATCTCAATGATTTCAAATTGGAAAAATTGAAGGAATCAACTTACACAAGTAGTCTTATTAGTGTGACCCATATTGGAAAATTGGGGTCTAAACCTTCCAAGGCTAGTTTGAGGCTTTAAATGGAATTTATTTGGGGTAAAACTTTATTTCTTAAGCATGTATCCCATGAAATTTCTCTAAATTTTAAGACCTTTCCAACAATGCAAGAATCATGTTAATCAGAGTTTAGATGTAAAAGTTATGCCTTCTTAAAGTTGACCTATTATGGTTCACCACCTTTATTCAAAAAGGTGTTGCATCAACCCCTGTTACTCATGGAAAATCAGCTATCTAATTGGAGACTATGGAGAATTCCCTAGAACATTCAAGTTGTAACTAGTATTAAGGGTTTAATGGGTCAATTCTAACCCCTAGTTGGCTATTGAGTTGTGTTGTAACCAGGTTACTAAATAGGAGGAAAAGGGGTTCCATTTTATTTGTTGGCATTTTGTTCCTTAATAGAGTAGAGTAGGAGAGTGTGGATAGAGAGAGCATAATAAAGGTGTCTTGTGTTTTTTAATAGCCCATGTACCACAAGTACCAACCACTCCTTAGAGAGTGTCTTCTCCTTTGTACTTGCATTATTTACATTCTAGACAAAAGAGAGCACGACAACCTCACCTTCTAGCTTAGTTTTCTCCTAAAAGGATTTCCCAGTTTGCATCTTCGTGTTCATTTTGATTGGTGCGTGTTCATATTTTCACTGTTCGCTATTTTCCACATATTAATTGCATGCATAAGTAGTAAGACGATAATAACAAATCTTGAATATAAAAGGAATTAACCTTCATAATATAGATTTCGATATATTTTCACAAATATGTTGTGACTAATTATCCAATGGAATATCCATGGTATTTTATTGGACGTCCCCTGGTTAAAATAATAAAAGTTAATAAAGGCAAAAATAAGACCATGGTTAAGGGACACATATTCCAAGTTGAATGTTGGGCAAAGATATGCTAGTGGGCATCAGTGGATGTGTTTATGTCTAAGGAAATTGGTAAAAGACAATGGCTAAGGCATTAAAAAAGCAAAAATATTATTTTGGCACATTTTATTTATGAAAATAAAGGAAAATAGGAGAAAAGGGAGGTGAAAGGTCACAGGTTGCATGTGAGGAGGTAATTGAAGGAAAATAATTGAAAATGAAGAAAATAGAGACCTCATTGATAAAAAGGCTTCTGAGGATCAGTTTGTAACCTTTTGTCAGTTTAATTTTAGAGCTCTCTCATTATTCTCTCTCTCTCTCACTCTTGGACACTTAGAGTTTTCTTGGAGCACTCTAGCTTTGATGCAAGGAAGGAAAAATAAAGTAAAGGAAAGGAAGGAAAGCAAGGATCAAGCAAGGAAGAGCGGGATCAAGCAGCTTCAACAAGAATACTTGCAAGTAACATATTGCATGTATGATTTCCGAGTTGGTTTTGACATGCATGGATTTGCATGTTGGTGTATGGTTATATTTTTGTCGATGGCATGGTTTTGATGGGTTATGACAATGGTTTTCAGCCTATCCTTGTCTTTTTCCAGATATTCATGGTGTGCTGGGATTTTTTTTCTCAGTTTTGAGCTTTGGAATTGCTCGATGGTTTTAGAATTTGGGGCGAAGGTAGTCTCAGGAAAATCCAAAAGGCCTAGGAATCTCTTGACTGGTTTTGGCAGGATACATGGTAAATATTGAGGGTGGAGTCTCGGTTTAGGGCCTAGTGATCTAGTGTGAATCGCAGTAAAGCTTGAGAGATTGGTGTCTTGGTTTAGCGCCTAGTGATCCAGTGTGGATTGCGGTAAAGCCTGAGAGACAAGGAGATGGAAAATTCCTCAAGGATAGTGATGGAGCCTGGAGGGATTCCTAGCTCGGCTTGGTTTTGTGACCTCGGTGCCCGTTTTGGTGAGATCACAGTTTGGTGACGGTGGAGGTGGTTTAACCTCTAGATTCCGTTGGTTGATTTTGGATTGGTTATCCATGAGATCCAACATTCATGCTTGGAATATGGCACAAGGGTGACTAGTTGAAAGAAAGATTTGGTTCAACCATGTCTACGGTTAGGTGGTACGTGGAAGTCCCGAACCTAGTCGGCTTTGCCTACAATTAATAAAAGCTAAGTTCTCTTGCTACTATACTTGTTAATATGTGGCTTTAATGACTATTATATTAATGCTATTTTCATGGTTTAATGCTGGTTATAAGCATGGTTATGTGACTGGTTATTTTCATGGTTATTTCATGTATTTACTTGTAAATGAAAGGATAATGGATGCCAGACCTAATCGATCTCAAAATAGTTAAGGGAAGAGGGTGGTGATCCTTCCCGTCAAGTTCCATACGAGTTATCAGTCATTTATGCTCTGTCTTGTATTTATTTCCTGTAGATTGCATTGATGCCAAGTGTTTGACGAAATGCCAGTCCTGGTTGGGGATGGTTAGACCTAGTCCTGGAGTCAGTTTTTGATTTGTAAGTATTGTCATAATGTAATTTATAGATTCTGAAAGCTACAAGTGTTTCTGGGTAGTGTCTTGTATTATGGGCTTGAAAAGTGGCTCAAATCCCTGGGACGTAGGCACTAGTTTGATCAGAAAAGTCCTTGGATGTTGGAATACCCATGTTGTGCATGCGTCCATACATCCTTAGACACACCCTTGCCCATATCAAGCGAGCGTCCAGGGGTTTAGTGGTCTAAAATTTTAATGGGACCCAGGGGTTGGTAAGGGGAATGATTGGGATGCATTATGGGAGTCCTGTAGTAGGTGTAGAAGGTTTGTATGGTGTGCTTTTGTCAATTCCACTTCCTTAAGGTGACTTAGGAGATCGAATTATATCATAGTAACTTATCATCACATGTTTACCCCGGTTGGTTGATTATGTGGATAGATGTTGGAGGAGGGCGTTATAGAGTGGTATCAGAGTGGGTTCCATTCTCTTTGGGTGGTTTTTGGTTTTTGTTCTCCTTGTGTGATATCTGATACTACATTGTGGTATCAGAGCATGGTTCACCCCTCAGATTAGATGGGTTTGTGTTGGTCATGCATTCATGTTGGTTGCACGTGTGTTAATCATCCTTATGGTCTATAGGTTTGTTGCATATGCATGGTGTTGGTCATGATTGTAGTTATGTTGCCATGTGAAAGAGGATGTCGTTGTTATGGAGTGTGTCGTCATAAGTGTGTGATTTGTTATGCATTGTTATGCATGTCAATGCTTACAAGTTGTCAAATGTGCATTGATATGGTTGTTGTTTTCATGCATGAGGTCATGGTATGTGTAGTTGATATGGCCATGCATTGATGATTGGACTCTAGCTAGAATTATGGATATATGGTTACATGCTTATGTGTTATATTTCTATATGTTGTCATGATTATGTTATACATGTATTACACTAATTTTTTGATCTTGTAGACAAGGCATCCTCCCCAAATTATGCTAAGGTACATGAGTTTATTGTGATTTGGTTTAGCTAACACAATATACCTTGTAGGAAAAATATTAAAGATGACTAGCAAGATGGTAGACTAAAGTTCTCGAGACTCTCCCTATGGATTAGATGAGCAGTGTGGTGTTGGGAACTCTTTTGATTTTGCAGAGACACTAAGAAGCTTAAAGGCAGAAATACAAAGTTGCAAGGTAGACAATGATAGAATCATACAGGCATAGGAGAAACAAACAGAGGTATATGAAGTAATACTTTAGAGTTTGCCAGAATTGAGTGGCCAAGAAAACTTCAGATCAGCCATGAATAGGAGGACAAAACAAATGGGGCATATGGTAGTACGTCTCATGGTGGTCACAGGTCAGATAGAGATGACATGATCAGAGATGGAAGGTCCTTGGATACTCCGAATAGGAGGGGTGATAAACACATGTACTATTCTAGTTCTGGCTCTGATAGGTATTATGATCATCATTGTTATCATCCTTACAGGAGGAGTGACAAGGTATATTTTCTAGATGAGTTTAAGAAATAAAATCCACCTACATTCGATGGAGAGATGAAGAAATCATAGGATGAAGAGGCATGGTTTCTTGGTATGAGGAAGTTGTTCAGATTGCATGATTATTCAGAAAACATGAAAGTAATGATAACCACTTTCAGTCTCAAAGATAAAGCCAATATTTAGTGGGAAGATGTGAAGAATGTTAAAGGTATTTGGGAAGATGACTTGAATTGGAACGAGTTTGAGAGGCTCTTCAAGATGAAGTATTTTTAGGAAAGGTAATATATGACAAAGCTAAGGAGTTTTATGAGTTGCAGATGGGTTCCATGACAGATGATGAGTATACTATTAGGTCCTTGGAGCTGTTGAGATATGTGCCTTACCTCAAGGAGGAGAAGGCCAAGGTTTAGAGATTCATTAGTGGACTGCCAGTAGCATATAGAGATTAGATTGAGTTCGATGAGCCTAGATCACTAGAGGACGCCATCTGAAAGCTAAAACATTGTTATGAGCAGTTGAAGCGCAAAGTTGAGCATAAACGTGACTTGAAAGGAAGTCATAAAGTTAAGGGAAAATTCCCACCAAAGCAAGGAAGATCACAAGATGAAGGTGAGAAATAAAATGTAGTCATTTACAAGAAGTTAAATACAATTTAGAGGGGACATGGAGAGAAAAATACTAGGGTGATGGTAGAGAACCATTGCAATGTTGGATATGTTATCACTCAGGCTTTTCCTTAGAATTTATTAGAGAAGGAATGGCCTGAGGTAACCACAAACCAATCTTTTAGACTCAGGTTCTAGCCAACCTAAGTCCAAAGAGGGCTCTCTCTTTAAGATTTAACTTTGTTTAAATAAGATTTCAAGCTAGTTCTTAATGTTCAAGGTTGTTTGTTTTGATTGGGTGGTGGAATTAAGAAGATAGATGGGCAGAAAAAATATTCAGGCCATTGGGCTATGGAGTCAATCAAGAAAGGCTTAACTGGATTTGATTTATCACCGAGGTAAGAGTTCACAGGGTAGGCTAACACAACAAGAGAAAATCTGTAGGTTTAAATGGATGAGAGTCCTAACTATGTCTAAGGGCAATGATGAATCCTTAACAGGGGTTAAGACGAGGAAAGGACAATATGGCCAGTAGCAAAGGGTAGTGAAGAATCCTATACTATGGAACAAAGGGGGATAAACTACGGAAGTAAGGAGGCAATTAAAAATGTCCAGACCAAGGCAGTTTAGAAGAAAACATACATAAAGCAAACAGTTAAAACAGAGAGCAATTAAGCTAATTCTGATGATATCATTCCTTGTTTGCTTTTAAGATTATATAAGAAACACATATGAATATTTCATGACATAAAGAGAAAACAAAATTTAAACATGAGAAAATGATACTTATTTGTTCCAGCTGTGCACAGGAATCCAACGAAATGTCCTTAGCTTTATTTCATTTCCAGTAAAACCAGTCTAGTCTTGAGTACAATACCTCCTTGGCTCAAAAATAATATGTCTACAGAAATGATTTTTAATCCACCTTAATTACTTCAACTCGTGAAGTATTTATACAAAATATCTTATAACTATATGAGAATTAATTTAGGAAACAAAAAATATCTTCAACACGAAGATAGAGATAGATGGAAATCTGTTTGCTTGTTGTCCCTTTATTTGTGAATGTGCTGGCTACTGAAATTCAGATTTGGCTCTTGTAGTTGCCTTGGTAGTTATGTGTTGGATTTCACTCTTAACTTTGACCTACTGATACTCTTTACTTGTGCTGATTAATTATGTATTACCTGTTTTTACCTAGCAGTTATCTTTGCCTCACAGATTTACTGTAGTAACTTATAGTAAATCCGTAAAACTGGTCCACCATTCACTATCTGGTAATTTTATTATGATCATTTTCCTGTAGAATCCATCGGCTTCTGTATATTTGCAAAATTGGGTTTGCTGGTGAACAAGTGCTTGATTTCATGTTCTATGTAGAATAGATTCTCCAGGCCATCATAAAGTACCTTTCCTGTAGGTAATGCTTTTACTCCTGAAGAACTAGCTTGGCTCCTAGATTGTTTGTGCAGTTTTTCAATATAATCTTCTTGTGTCATTAATTTGTCATGTATGACCAGAGGACTAGGAAGTCATTTTTCTCTCAAAATGCCATATTTTAACATGAAACTGTCGATATTTGCTTGAATGCTTTGACATCTTTTCTCCAAATTAAGCATCAGGTTCCTTTTAGTAAGAACCTTCTTTATCTCAATAATAGTTGTTGTTCTGTCCTGAATTTCTAATTCATCCAGCTGGTACCTATTTCTACTGTTCAAAAAATCTATCAACTGATTTGCTTCCTCAGGCTTGTCTCCTAGTTCTTCCTTTGTCTTTTGTATGGCTTCCATGGCTATTTTGACTAACTT
Source organism: Pinus taeda (assembly GCA_000404065.3). Taxonomy (NCBI): domain Eukaryota; kingdom Viridiplantae; phylum Streptophyta; class Pinopsida; order Pinales; family Pinaceae; genus Pinus; species Pinus taeda. Next base: position 63,755 of record APFE030927281.1, on the reverse strand, counting down.
AGTTTGCTAAAAAATAACCTAAATGGAAGGCCAAATATCATTGATGGAATCAATGATATTGGTCCATAATATATCCTTGATATCTCCCAATGGTTTTTCTAGTATTAGATCCTTTTCAAGGATTCTTATTCTTTCCACCATCCTTTCGTTTTTTTGTGCTTCTTCTTTATTTTGAATCTGTGCAAGCTCACAACTTGTTTCCAAAATTGTCACATGGTCTCTAAGTTTCTTCAGTTCTGTGGCCTAGATACTCATCTGTTCCATAGCCTTAACCAATTCATCTGTTCTTTCTGTTGTTGTCCCTATACTGGTTGATGTACCTGTGGTTGAAGTGTACCTGCTACTGGCAACGCTGTTACTGTTGGAATCGTTGGTGCCATGGAAGCTGCCAGGGTGGAGGGTACTACTGTGGAAACTATAGGTATTACAGTCTGAGGAGTGGTGGCCAGCTCACTCTGCTTAGACTGTATCACTTTCTCTAATTCTTTCTCAGTTTCTTTTAATTGATCATTAAACTTAAGGAGTAGGTCCATAAGTTCTTCCTCCTTTTGTTTTTCTATAACTTTAGCAATTTGAGGATGGTGAAGAGGAGGGATCTTGAGCTGCTTCTTTAGTGTAGCTATGTCATCATTTTTCTTCTTTAATAGTTGCTTTGCTGCCTTGACATCCTTGGGATCATGTCCCAGCTCTATGATCAAGTCCTCCAAAGTCTTTATTCTGGTGTCTTTGGCCTGAGAAGAGGCCTTTTCCAATTAGAGCTGTGCAGATGTGTTATTTAGTGAGTTCTGTAGTTGATGAGCTGTGATTGATTTGTTAGTCAACGTGGAGTAGACCATTTCACCTCTCTACTTATGTAGCTCTATTTGATCAATTGGGTGAATATCTTTTGCCAAAACTTCAAAATCAGTTTTCAAAAAATCAGCCGTTGATCTTGGTTGTTGCACTGTTGGCTTAAGAAAGCTCATCTGCATCCTGCCCTCCTTTTTTTTTCACATACTGGTTCATGGATACCCGGGTCAGTGGGTAGCTGCTACATCCAGGGTTTTTTAACACTGAGTGGACGCCCCTTGAAGGGCATCAACACCCCTCGACCTATTTACTGACCTGACTCTAAGAGCTTTCGGGATTCGACCCTGTGACCTCCCATTGGCGAGGCACTTGATTTGACCGATTGAGCTAACTCTTAGGGCTCCTGCCCTCCTTTATATAAAAGGCTGACATTAGCCTTTTCTGGTTTGGTTGAGCCATCTTTAAATAATGTGCATATCTTTGTAGTTTTAATCTTTCATTCCTTGATTTGATTTCTTTGTATTTTTCTTTAATATATAGGCTCTGACCAGAAGGAGCCTTGAAGGAAGATACCTTGGTGCTCTGTTGCCTTTCTAATACTTGGAACTATGAGGTGGATGGTGAATCTCTTGAAGGGATAGTGTGCCCACTTTCTGTCCTTTCTACCACTGTGTTTCTTTTTGTTTCCTCAGTGTATTCTTGTTCTGCATATGGGTTTAACCTTTGCCTTTCACCAAAAGTTTGATCAATAGGTCTGCTGGGAGGAGTGGCCTCCTCTCTGTCTCTTTTAAGGTTTCTTTCCTCATTGAGAGGAGTCTGCAAAATAGGAGGAATGTGCATGATTTGTTCAAGTTGAGGAAGCTCCTTTGAGATTTCAGGCTGTTCAGATTCTTCTTGTTGTTCTGAAAGTTCCTGTTGTTTTCATGGCTCTGCTTGTCCTGATGATCCTGGTTGGCCTGATGGCCCTGCTTGCTCTGAAGTCTGTCCACTGTGTTCATGTGACTACCTTTGAGATGGAGTTTCTCTAGGCACCTATACAAATAAACCTTCATCAAGCCTCCTTTCTAAATCCATCAATACATTGTCAACTGCAACCTCTGTACTATCTTGATCTACTAATGTGTTTACCACCCATTCAGATTGATTGGCATACTGTTCAATTTCTAGGATCCTATGGTGGATGTAAGGAGATAGCTTATTTTTCTGTCTCCTATTACAAATAAAGCTGTGGGGATCATAGGCCCATATGAAAATTTGTTTTAATCTCAACCTTTGGAGGATTTAATCTGCCTCCTTTCCTGTTTCTCTATTGTTACAAATGAATGGGCCAAGATGATCTTTGATTCTTAGTTGGGCCTTCTTCTTGGTTTTAACGAAATGAATCTCATCAGAATTGATCATTTTCCTGTAGTACTCCAGAGCAAATAATCTCATGGGGAGATACCTTGGCATTTTGTAAGGTGGCAACTTACATTCGTAGATTCTGATCTCTGTATGGTTTTGGTACAAGTACCAATCCCCTACTTTGTATTGCTTTGACAACTTCAGGATCCTCCTGATGTCTGCACTGATTCTTGGAGGAGGGCTTCCTAGCAACATGGTAGTCATTAGGTGTACAAATAGATCAATGAAATTTGTATATGGGTAGCGAGAATTATACATGTGGAACAGAGGGGTCCATAAGACAACAAGATCTAGGATTCTCTTTGGTATCAAGTTTTTGGACAGAGAAGGGAAACTTATCAGTCTGATAGTAAAGAAATAAATGGTACATGACTGATGAATATTTGAGTACCCTTTCATTTTCTAATCTTATAAATTGATCATGCATCTTATCTGAGATGAATTTTGCATAATCAAATTTGATTGCAAGAGGCTGGCTAGGGGTAAAAATAGACATGTAGGCAAAAATGATATCATGTACATATTCACATGTGGTAAAACCTAAAATGCATGATATCATTGATGTGATATCTTTGCCCAGATTAGAAAAGTAGGATGCCATGTAAGGAGGGGGGGGTCCTTTGGCATGTATTTTTCTTCAATAATGAAAGTCTAGAGGATTTGAGTATTTCTAGAACTAGATAGCTTGGAAAATCTGTCAAGTAAGTCAACAATGGTAAGAGTGGCAAGGTTTTCACCAGGTTCTAACTGTAACATCTCATTTATGGATTCTGCAGTGATAGTGAATAGGACTTTCTGATCTGGGGACATTACAACTCTCATGATTGGGTCATAGTTTGCATGACAATCGTGAACAATTTCTAGGAAGACATGAACACTGGGGAATTGATATTTGGGCAAGTTAGATTCCCAGAGGGCTATCTTATCTGCATGGTTCAAGTAGCTATCTCAGTGTTTGCAATACAATTTTAAAGGGGACCCTTCAAAGGTAAGGTCTTTAAGCTGAAAATCTTTGTCAGCCAGGGGAAGATGGTCTAAATCTCTGTGGGGAGTAGTAATTGGCATGACATCCAAAGCAATTGGGGCTTCCATCTTTGGTTCCTGTGGGTTCAAAGATGGGGGCAAAGGATTTTAGGGAAATTGGACACAATTGGTCTATTTCAAAGTGTTTAAGGACTATCAGACAGCTTAGCTCACTAAATTACTTAAGTTTTAGAAAAATTTAGCTCGGGTTAGGCACAAAAATAGGGTTTCTCAGTTGAAAATAGGATAAAAACCTGGTTTCGGTTGTTTGAATGGTAAAATGGTGGCTGTGCACTGTTTGCAGGAAGCGCACAGGTATGCACAATGGTCTGGAGTTCAGTGGCTGTAGAAGGTTGACGGTTGGTAGCAGGTTGACAACTCAAACGTACTTTGTGTTTGCATGGAGAACAAAAGGTTCTTTTCTTGGTAAAAAACATAAACAATGAGTATTTTTGGTTTATCTACAAAGTCAATGATTTTGGCGGGTATAATGGAAAATGATAGCTGGTGCCAACTGACGGAGGTGATGTTTTGTTGTGTAGTGGAGGTGGTAAGCAGAGGCAGTAAGCGGAATCTATCGCACTGCTTTTGGGCGCTTGGTGGTATTGGGGAAGGTCCGCCCGATGCCATTTATCAGGCGACACGTAGCAGTGGGATGAGTAGTAAAATCGCTCACATCGGGCAGGTAAAGGTCGACATCAGAGGCTGCCCGACATGAGTGACAACCGTTAGATATAAAGGAGTCAGATCGTATGGTGATCGGGATGTGATTTGATCGGGGAGTTAATGGATGGGCCCGACGGGATTTCAATTGTGGGTTTGGGCGGCTTAATGACGTCGGGGGTGATATGATTGGATGAGGGTTATTAATTAATCACTGTTTGATTACTTAATCATGTTTGATATGGCGGAGGGTTATGGCTCTTAATTAGTCGCAAATTGACTAATTAATCCATTTAATCATTTACTATTGTGGTTTATGTTTCAAACCATGGGGAAGATATTTAACATTTGGGATTTTAATTAACTAATACAGGAAAGGGGTTTACTTTTCAGGAGTTAAATATAATAAAAGTCAAAGTTAATATGAAACAGAAGCGAGAAAACAAATCGCACTAAGTATTATATATTGACATTTAGACATCCATATTTACACGTGTGGGTTTTTTATGTAAACAAAGGGGGTTTTAGGCAAGGTTTATTACTTTTCCTAGGTAAATAAGGATTTCACTTTAGGAAAAGGGATTTTTAGGCAAGATGAATATTCATGGAGGGAGTGAATGTTTTTTAGGGGGTTATAGTACTTAAACCTTATAAGTTATTGGGCTGAGGGTTCGGTCCCTCCAGAAGTCAAAGAAATGCTCTGAGCCCATTTAACTTAGGATTTTAGGTACTTTTAATTTTTGCTTGTGGGAAATTAGTGAAAAGGTAAAATGAATGGGGAAATTAATCACTTGATTTTGTAACTGTCCCATTGTCATCCATACTTTAAGAAATTTGATGATGAAAGTAAATGACATGATTTTATCTAATGAATCACCATAATTCTGCAACCATTCACTTACTTACCCATCTACGCATCCTACCATTATTTCTACTCTTTATTAGGGTGCACTTAAACTGGCAAACCCTTGTCAAAATTTTTCTTTTCTTTTACAATAGAAATCTACCTAAGTCTATCCTTATTACATCCAAGGGCTCAAATTAAACAATTGAGCTCCTTTTATTAACTCTACCTATCTACTTATCCGACAAGATTAAACAGTTTGGTCATATTTTATTCTCTATCTCTAAGCATGAAATTGAAAACATGGAATAACCAAGATTAAACTATTTGGTTATCATGGATTGTGGCATAAATAATACATTGCACACAATCATTATTGTACAACAAATAAAATAGTAGTGGCATTTGGACTTGCACACTTTCATGGTCTTTTTCTTTTTCTTTGGGATTCATTTTTCATCTTTCCTTTTTGACCATTTTCATTCTTTTTGTCCTTTGATTTTTCTTTTAGGACATACCCTCTTTATATTTTTTAATTTTTTGATTCTTTTGAATATGGAAAACATTTGCAGAAAGCAAAGGTATGTACATCTTACAATTTTGGCCTCATTCATTCAAAAATTATGACACCTATTGGTATAGGAACATAACAGGATATATGGAAAGGATCATCATAAGAGGGATTGTTCGCAATATCAGGGTGGTAGATCCCAGATTTATAGTGCTCAGGAGGCACATACAGTTGGGGATGTTGGTCACAACATTCCTAAGATTTATGTAGTTGTGGACAACAGGCAGGCGAATCATTAGGCATCTATCATTGAGATGGACAGTAAGATTTGTTATCAAGTTGCTTCTGTTTTGATTGATCCTTGATCTAATTATAGTTATATTAATCTTGACTTGGTGGATAAGTGCAGTTTGGGAAAAGAATTACATGCATAATCCTAGTTGGTACAGGTGGATACAGGTACAGATAGTTCACCATTGGGTAAGGACTTTTTCATTTGAGTTAAATGGTATGCCTATAGAAACAATTTGAATGTAGTACCATTGGGATCGTATAATATGATTTTGGGTATGGATTAGTTGTACCTTCACAGGACCAAAGTGGATTGCTTCGACAAGGCCATTGAGTGCTTGGATGATAGTGGGGGAAAGGTAATTTTGCAAGGAAAGAAGAAGCCTACATTAGTGAGGATGGTTACTACTATGCAGGCTAAGCATAGTTGCAGGAAAGGTTGTGTGTGTTTGTAGTGCATATATCTAGTGACAAGGATAAAGATGTGGAGGATGCAAGAATATTCAAGAGGTACCCTGTATTAGAATAGTATTAGGATGTGTTCCCAGTAGAGATTCCAGAGTTACCTCCTCACAAGGAACTCTAGCATCGAAGGCACCATACAGGATGAGCACAGTTGAGCTAGTAGAGTTAAAATTGCGGTTAAAGGAGATGCTTGACAAGGAACACAGTAAGCCAAGTGTATCACCATGAGGTGCAATAGTGTTGTTTGTAAAGAAGAAAGGTGGTACTCTTAGATTGTGCATTGATTACATACAGATGAACAAGGTAATGATCAAGAACAGGTACCCATTTTGAGGATTGATGATTTGTTTGATCGTTTGAAGGGAGAAACAATGTTCTATAAGATCGACTTTAGATCAGCATACCATCAGGTACACATCAAGGAAGAGGATATCTACAAGACTACCTTCAAGACCAGGTATGGGCATTATGAGTTTGTTGTAGTTCCATTCAGTTTGACTAATTCCCCACTGACATTTATGTGTTTGATGCATAGTGTGTTGTGTCCATTTTTTGGACAAGTTTGTTATTGTATTCATTGAGATTGCCAGGGGCAACTCTAGCATCAAAGGCACCTTACAGTATGAGCACAACTGAGCTAGTAGAATTCAAATTGTAGTTAAAGGAGATGCTTGACAAGGGATACATTAGGCCAAGTGTATCACCATGGGGTGCACCAGTGTTGCTCGTAAATAAGAAAGGTGGTACTCTTAGATTGTGCATTGATTACAAACATATGAACAAGGTAACAATCAAGAACAGGTACCCATTGAGAGGATTGATGATTTGTTTGATCATTTGAAGGGAGCAACAATGTTCTCTAAGATCGAATTTAGATTAGGATACCATCAAGTACACATCAAGGAAGAGGACATCTACAAGACTTCGTTCAAGACTAGGTATCGGCATTATGATTTTGTTGTAGTTCCATTTGGTTTGACTAATTCCCCAGTTACATTTATGTGTTCGATGCATGTGTTGCATCATTATTTGGACAAGTTTGTTATTGTATTCATTGAGATTTCTAAGAGAGAATCAGTGGTATGCTAAGGTTAGAAAGCGTAGCTTGTTTCAGATAGAGATTCATTACTTGGGACAAGTTGTTACCAAGGAAGGCATAGCAGTAGTTCCAGAGAAGATAAGGGCCATCATGGAGTGAGCAGTTCCTAAGAATGTGGATGAGGTGAGATCATTCATGGGATTGGCAGGCTACTACAAGAGTTTCATCAAGAACTTCTCTCACATTGCATACCCTATGACATCCTTGCATAGTAAAGGTAAGAAGTTCGAATGGACAGAAGAATGTGCAGCTAGTTTTGAGCAACTCAAGCAGTTGTTGACACATGCACCAATACTAAAGATTGCATATATGGATAAAGAGTTTGTAGTATGTACAAATTCTTGTAAGAGAGGACTTGGTGGATTCCTTATGCAGGAGGGACAAGTGGTGTGCTATGAGTCCAAGAATTTGAATGAACATGAGCATAACTATGTGACTCACGATCTTGAGTTGGCAACTATTATTCATGCCTTAAAGATGTGAAGGCATATCCTCTTGGTAGGAGATTTGTATTGATGAGCGATCACAGTGAGTTGAGATACTTGTTTGACCAACCGAATCTAAATGCCAGGCAAGCTAAATGGTTGGCTACCCTTAGTGAGTTTGACTTCGAGATCATATACATTAAGGGAAAGGAGACTGGGTTGCAGATGCTCTTAGTAGGAAGGTACATGTGAATCATATAGCAACTATGAGCCCTTATGGAACAAAGTTATAGGATAGGATATTGCAGGCAAGATAGTGGGATGACAGGTATATGGAGATTGTGCACAAGTTACAATAGAGTACATGTACAGGTACAGGTACAAGTACATATGATCAGGATGCATATTATCGTCTCATGTTAGATGGTTTGGTGAGATTCAGGGACAAGATCTATGTGTCAGATTACAGTGAACTCAGGAAGCTTATATTGAGGGAGTTTCACACGAAGCCATACTTGGGTCACCCAGGATATCAGAAGTCATTGACGGTGGTAAATAAGTTCTACTATTGGTCGAATCTGAAGAAGGAAGTGGTAGAGTTTGTGGTAGATGTTTGGATTGTTAGCAGGCAAAGGTGAAATGTAAGCACCCCAGTGGTCTACTACAACCTATTTTGATTCCGAAATGGAAATGGGAGGTCATTTCCATGGATTTCATTACAGTTATTCCAAGGAGAGTGAGACAACATGATTCTATTATGGTTGTGGTCGATAGGTTGAGCAAGGTAACCCACTTCATTCTAGTGAAGACTACATATTCAGCTCGTGAGGTGGCACATGTTTTCATTAGAGAGATCGTGAGATTACATGGTGTTTCGAAGAGAATCCTGTCAGATATGGATTCAAAGTTCACTTCCAAGTTTTGGAAGGAACTATTTGCAAGTTTGGGTATAAAGTTGGCCTTTAGTACATCTTATCATTTGCAGACAGATGGATAGACAAAGAGGGTCAACAAGATCTTGGAGGATATGCTGAGGATGTACATGATGCACCAATAGAGAATATGGGAGGAGTATCTTCCATTGGTTTAGTTTGTGTACAACAATGGTTATCAGGAGTCAATAAGGACGAGTCCTTTTGAGACATTGTATGGGCGGAGTTATAATACTCCCATTAGCTGGAGTGATCCATTGAATAGGGTACTTATTGGACCAGATATGTTAGCAGACATGGAACATGAAATGTCAGTTATAAAGAAGAATCTGAAGGCAACACAATATATAAAGAAGAGTTACTCAGACCAACACAGGGAATTTAAGGAGTTTCAGGTTGGGGAGCATGTGTATTTGTGCATCAATCCCAAGAAGATCTATTTGAGGATTGGATCATGTGCCAAGTTGGCACCACGATATTGCAGGCCTTTTGAGATCCTTGAGAGGATTGGACCATTGACCTATCAAATTTCATTGCCTCCAACAGTGAAAGTCCATGATGTTTTCCATGTTTCATTGCTTAAGAGGTATATAAAGGATGTTGATCATGTTATTTATTGGTTTATATTGCAAATGGAGCAAGAATGAGAATTCCAGCCTAAACCTCAGTGCATATTCCAACGAAAGAAACTCGTGCTTAGGAATAGAGCCATATAGCTAGTTAAAGTACAGTGGAAGCACTTTGGACCCAAAGAAGCTACATGGGAGATGGCAATCAGATGCAGGCCATGTATCATTCATTATTTGCTTGTTGAGTCAAAGCAGTTTTGATTTGATGTGTGGTATATGTTTGGCGTATGTTTTGGTATATGTACATGTGTATATGGATGTAAATACCGCCATGAGCTAAGTTAGAAAGCTCCAATAAGCGGTATAGTTGTTATCCTGGCATGTTGTCATGATTTTTTGCTTTTGAGCAGGTCATTCATTGTAAATACTACAATGAGCTATGTTATAAAGCTCCATGGGTAGTATGTTTGCTTTTTAGTGGTTTTGCTGAGGTCTTGGTGTGGTTTAACACTGAGGATGTTGTTCCCCAAGGGGGAGGGGTCTGTAACAACCCCTAGTTAAAATTTCATGTAATAAAAGTTAATAAAGGCAAAAATAAGACCATGGTTAAGGGAGACATATTCCAAGTTGAATTTTGGGCAAAGATATCCTAGTGGGCATCGCTGGATGTGTTTATGGCTAAGGAAATTGGTAAAAGGCAATTGCTAATGCATGAAAAAGTAGAAAAGGAATTTTGGCACATTTTATTTATGAAAATAAAGGAAAATAGGAGAAAAGGGAGGTGAAAGGTCACAATTTGCATGTGAGGAGGTAATTGAAGGAAAATAATGGAAAATGAAGAAAATAGAGGCCTCATTGATAAAAAGGCTTCTAAGGACTAGTTTGTAACGTTTTGTCAGTTCAATTTTGGAGCTCTCTCTATTGGGTGTGTGTTATATCCCTTCCACAACTACCCCAAGTGTGGGGGGGTCAACAGGGGGGGCAGTAGCCTTCCTGCCCGGGGTCTGGGGCAGCGCCTTGAGAATTTTGTTTTTTGACCCTATATTAGGTGGGCGGGCCTACCTATGGTTTTGTGCATGGATTTCACACATGGTTTTGGGCATGATGGTTTTCTGTCCATGGTATTTTGTAGATCAGGTCAAGGGAACTAAGGTTATGTTCTAATCCAGGGTGAATGGATTGGGGTTTATGGATGCTTCAACATGTATATATATATGTATTGCAACACTGAAAGGAATATAATGAAAAATCAATCTGGTAGTCCCGGTTTTGGGATCTAGGGGAAATTCTCTATGTATATTTGTTTTATGTTTTATGCTCTCACCATTGTTTATTTTTTTCTTTTTAAGAATTCATTTGTAGGTAATATCTATACGTGGGTTAAAAACTACACTCTCATTATTCTCTCTCTCTCTCAATCTTGGACACTTAGATTTCTATATGTGGGTTAAAAACTACACTCTCATTGTTCTCTTTCTCTCAATCTTGGACACTTAGATTTTTCTTGGATCAATCTAGCTTTGGACAAGGAAGGAAAAAGCAAGCAATGGAAAGGAAGGAAAGCAAGGATCAAGCAAGGAAAGCAAGGAAGAGCAAGATTAAGAAACTTCAGTAGGAATACTTGTAGGTAACATATTGCATGTGTGATTTTCTAGTTGGTTTTGACATGCACGGATTTGCATGTTGGTGTATGGTTCTCTTATTGCCGATGGCATGGTTTTGTTGGGTTATGACAGTGGTTTTCAGCCTAGCGTTGCCTTTTTCCAGATAGCCATGGTGTGATGGGATTTTTTCTTGGTTTTGAGCTTGTGAATTATTGGATGGTTTTAGAATTTGGGGCGGAGGTGGTCTCAAGAAAATCCCAAAGGCCTAGAAATCCCTTGACTGGTTTTGGCGGGATACACGGTAAACCCTAAGGGTGGAGTCTTGGTTTAGGGCCTAGTGATCTGGTGTGGATTTTGGTAAATCCTGAGAGATAAGGAGATGGAAAATTCCTCAAGGATAGTGATCGCGTTCGAAGGCATTCCTAGCTTAGTTTGGTTTTGTGATCCCGGTGCTGGTTTTAGTGAGATCATGATTTAGTGAGGGTGGAGGTGCTTTAACCTTTGGATTCCTTTCGTTTTTTATGGATTGGTTATCGATGAGATCCTACATTCATGCTTGGAATATGGCACATGGGTCACTGGCTGAACGAAATATTTGGTTCAGCCATGTGTACGGTCAAGTGGTACATGGAAGTCCCAAACCTGGTCGACTTTGCCTATGATTAATAAAAGATAAGCTATTTTGCTTTTGTGCTTGTTAATATGTGGCTTTAATGGCTACTATCGCATTGTTATTTTCACAGTTTAATGCTGGTTATAAGCATGGTTATGTGGTTGGTTATTGTCATGGCTATTTGATGTATTTACTTGTAACTGAAAGGATAATGGATGCAATACCTAATTGATGTCAAAAAAGTTAAGGGAAGAGGGTGGTGATCCTTCCTGTCAAGTTCCATATGAGTTATCAATCATTTATGATCTGTCTTGTATTCATTTCCTATAGATTGCATTGATTCCAAGTGTTTGACGAAATTCCAGTCTCGGCTGGAGATGGTCAGGCCTAGTCTTGGAGTTAGTTTTTGATATGTAAGTCTTTCCATAATGTAATTTATGGGTTCTGGAAGAAACATTGGTTTCTGGGCATTGTCTTGGATTATGGGCTTGAAAAGTGGCTCAAATCTTAGGGACACAGCCACAATTATGAGCAGAAAAGTCCCTGGACACTGGAATACCCATGTCGTGCATGTGTCTAGAGGTCCTTAGACGCACCCTTTCCCATATCAAGGGAGCGTCCAGGGGTTTAGTGGTACCTAGGGGCTGGTAAGGGGAATGACTGGGATGCATTCTGGGAGTCCTGTAGCAGGTGTAGAAGGCTTGTATGGTGTGTCTTCGTCGATTCCACTCCCTTAAGGTGACTTAGGAGGTCGAATCATATCACAGTAACTTCTTGTCACATGTTTACTTTGGTTAGCCGGTTACTTGGGTAGATGTGGGAGGAGGGCTTTACAATTTATGGATCAAATAAATTTGAGAATATAACCAAATGTAAATAGCTCATGGGATTTATTATTTGCATCACTACAACCAAACAAGATATTTCATTTATTATTGGGATTCTTTCCAGGTTTTTGCAAAATCCTTGTGAAGGACATTGGTCTACTATCAAAATAATTCTAAAATACGTGAAGGGCACTCAAGATTTTGGAATTAAGTATTATAAGGTGGATAGCTTAAGTTTTATTGAATACTTTGATTCATACTTTGATGGATACAAAGAAAATAAAGTGTCAAATTCAAGCTATCTCATAAGCCTTGAATCAACAACTATCTCCACGAAGTCACACAAATAATCAGTCCTAACATATTCCATAATAGAGGAAGAATATGCGGTAGTTATTGAAGAAACAAAGGAGATTGTGTTGCTCAGGAAAATCCTTGAAGGTTTGTGGGAAAAACAATTAAATTCTACTCCTTGCAATACTTTAGCAATCAAGTTGGCCAATAATCCTAGATTGCGTGATTGAACTAAACACATCAACATGAATCATCAATTTACTATATATCAAATAGACACTAATACTATTCATTTGATACATTGTTTCACAAATGACTAAGATTTGGGTATCTTTGCCAAAGCACTCAAAAAATAATTAAAAAACTTTAGAATTATGCTTGGGCTCAAACAAAATCTCTTTGGCTGGGTTGGGGGCAGAGTAAGGGGGTGATATGGATTGGATGGTATATTATTTTTCATTCATATAGATTCTTTAAAGTGGAAAAAGTTGAGGAACCAATTCACAGGACCATTTGTACGAATGGGACCCAGGTTGGTTGATTCAAGTTTGAAACCTTTTTGGAGAATTTCGAGGCATCAAATGATATTTTTGGGGGTTAAAACTTTGGTTGGGTAGCATGTTTTTGTTTTATTCTGCACACAAAGACCTTTCTAATGGGACAAGAATCACCTTAATCAGAGTCCCTATGCAAAATTTATGCCACTTAGAGGTTGAACTTCATGATTTTGCCATCGTAATTCGAGAGGATGCCATGTCAACCCCATTACTTAAGGAAAAGGGGCTAGCCACGTGATCATGATTAAGAATACTATAGAAGAGTTAATTTGATAACTCTAGTTAAGAGTTGAGGGAGTCAAACCTAACCACAAGTAGGTTATCGGGCTGTGTCATAATTGGGCCACTAGGAGGAAAAGGGGTTCTATTTCGAGTGCATTTGTTCCATAGATGAGAAAAGTAGATGAGAAGGATAGGGAGAGAGCACACTGAGAGTATTTATGCACTGTAGTAGCCCATGGGACATAGGCCTTACTTTTTTTAACTTTCATCCATTTTCTATTTAGAAAAAGAGAGCATAACAACCTCACCTTCCAACTAGTTTTTCTCCTGAAAGAGTTTCTTAGGTTATATATTATGTCAAATAATCGTCTATGAGTTTTTATTTTATTTTTATCTATTGTGCAGACAATCCCTTTTACGGACACAAGTGATCTCTCTAGTCCTATAAGAGCATCTAGCAACAAACTAGACAAACACATGCAAGCTTTCCTAGTTTATATAAGAAAATACAAAATAAGATAGATGACCTACCTCACTCTAATGTTAAATGCCCGTTGATGTTTTCCTCGATCTTATCACTTCAAAGTTAAATCCTCTTTACGCTGTTATGGATGAGTACCTACAAGGAAGATCAAACAAAAAAGATAAGAGCACACATAACATAATTCATTCTGACATAAACTATATGATATATCAAGGAATATCATATTAAACGAATAATGGTTTATACACTTACAGAAAGTAAGCACATGATTTATTTATTAATAGAAAATGAGGGAAGCATACAACTCTATGAGCCTTCATGTTGGAAGCCTCCTTTGGATGAGTTTCCAATTCCAAGCCAAGACCTTCAAGCATTCCTTCTCCTTAGTAAGATGGGGAGAATTTAGGCATAGTTTCAACATAGGAATGCAACCAAGCAATGACGAACTAGTTGTGGATAGAAGTGATTTCATTTATAGGGAAGGAGAGGGAGTCAAGGATTCATAAAAGGAGAGAGAGGTTCTGCATCTTAAGTTAATATCCCTAAAGGTAGGATCAAGGACTCAAAATGGCAACTCACCCATATCCTTATTCACATGTAACCATCTCGTCGTTCTCGAGGCTTATAGTAAGAGAAGCTTCTCCTCCAGTTTAGGAAAATCTTCCAGAAGAGGGTCAACGTGGGTTTTCCTATCAAAAGCCACGCTGGCAGTGCTAGGTCAATCGATCACCAGTAACATTCTCTATTTTCTACATAAATTTTAATTTGCATGCACATGGAATAAACAATAATATACACATCCAAATATCTAAAGAGGAATAAACCTTAATAATCTATACTTTTTGGATTTTTAAGTATAGTTTTATTAGATCTGGTTTGACGAATTGTCTAGTGGAATATCCACGACAATTTACAGATCATATTGGCATCAGAGTAGGTTTCTTTAGGTATATTGTGGATATTTGCATGGAATATAGATCGGTTAAGGTAGAAGTCATAAAACCCTAGTCATGACAGATGAATCTATGAATAACCACCCCGATTTTGCAAAGGAGAGTTTTTCATTGCTGGAGCACAAATTGTTGATATAAGTCATAATGTGAATTTCCTCTTGTTGACCTTGAGCAATAATTTTGTGTTATTCATATAATATGGGGGTTAAAACACATAGGAATAATCATAGGGGAGATTGAGAGATCAGGAAGAAATAGATAATGATATGAAGAAAGGATAAAAAAAATCAACCTAGTTTGAAGGTCATGAACCATTCACAATCCCTATTAAAAATGGAAGAGAAGGTCAATATCAAGTTGTACCAAGGTGATATTGACGCTTTGAAGCTAAATCACTAGTTGCAACAATTATAATTTTATTTCAATGTTCATCATATAGAGGAAGAACAAAACATTTCAATTGCATGATTGAAATTAGAGGGCCATTCCTTGACCCAGTGGGAAAGCCACATAAATATCTTGAGGCTGGAGGGAGATCTTCTAGTCACTAAGCAAGAGGTATTTAAAATCCTAAAGTCACAATTTTACCCTATCAAGTATGTAGAGGACTAGTGTATATAGTGGCACTACTTTAGGCAGAAGTAGGGCCAAAGTGTGTAGGAGCACACCAAATAATTAAAAAACATGACCATAATGTTGAATATCTCCCCAAAGAATCCAAATGTGCCCCTCAAGTGTGCAGAGGGTTTAAGTAGGCATCTATGGAAGTAAGTGATGTTTTTTAAGCCTAGATCGGTGGAAGATACCTGTGTATAGGCCCAATACATAGAGACCATATGCCAAAAGAAAGGGAAATCAAGTGTATCAAAGAGAAAGGAGTGCTATGACGATTTTAACGAGGGGAAGAAGAAGTGTAATGGGGGAAAAGATAAAAAGATGGAAGCCACAACACACTAGTGAAAGGATCCCAGTAACCACAACAACCACTATAATATTGATAGTCATACAAAGGAGAAGTGTTGGAAGTTGCATCCAGAGGTTAACCCAAAGAACAAAAAGAAAGACAAGAAGAAGAAGAATCTCATGGCCACTTATTCGAGCAACCAAGTTGAAATTAGCTTGGACATGGATGAGAAGAACACTTTTAAATCAATGCAGAAGGAGGTGAATTTGAGTAGCCTTCTGCAACAGGAAGAGAAGGAAATGACCAAACTCTTCCATATAAAGATACATGCCAAGAGTAAAAAGATTGATTCTTTGTTTGACTAAGGTTTGCAAGTGAATGTCATCAATGCAATGCTAGTCAAAAAATTGGGATTGGAAGTTCATGATCATCCAAGACCATATCTATTGGGATGGGTAAATAAGGATGCAGAGTTAAAGGTAACAAAATAGTGCAAAATTAGGTTTGCTATCAATACTGATTTTATTGATGAAGTAGAAGTAGATATAGTTCCCTTTGATGTATGTGGGGTGGTGTCTGGAAGTCCCTACATGTATATGTTGAATGAAATTTTCATGTAGAGAGCCAACCAGGACTAGCTTATCAAGGATGGAAAATCATTGACCATCAACACGCATAAAGGCAAGCCAAAATTTTGTTGGTAATTGCCAACCAAGCCAAGAAATTGATAAATTCTAGCAAGAAGTATGTCTTAATATTTTTTAGAGAAAAAAAATTGGTAGAAGAGTCGGTAAAAGGCAAGGCATCCATGGAGGGGTGTCCTAAGAAATAGAAAAAAAATATAAAAGAGTTTCTACATGCATACAAGGACGTGTTCCAAAAACGTAAAGGGTTATCACCCAAGAGGGAAGTGGAGCATGAGATCCAACTATTTCCAGAATCCCCATTGCCAAACATTGAGGTTCTATAGGAAATCTATCATATAAGCGAGTAGAAGAAACAATTGCTGCAATTACTGGAATAGGGTGTCATTTATTCGAGTACATCACCATGTGGATCAACCATCGTCATTGTACCAAAGAAGGATGTGCTGGCATGTTGGTGTTGCCATTGATGTCACCTGATGTATGCCTTGTATCCATGAGTCTTATGTAATGTATTGAGTACTATATATGTCTTTCAAAAGTTTGTCATGATGTCATATTGTCTCTAGAAGGTTGCTATGATGTATCAAGATCACTCCTGAAACTGAGCTACAGGGTTGTTTCCATTTGATGCATGCCCTGCAACTATGAGTTTTATGCATTGTACTAGGTCATAAGTATGAGTTCTGAAGGTTTTCATGATGTGTCATGTTGTCAAACTTTTTGGGAAGGTTCGCAATGTCCCAAACGCACTCCTGAAGTTGAGCTCTAAGTGGTTGCCAAAGTAGAGTGAAAAATTGAAGTTTTAGAAGCATACACAAGTCCTGTGAATTAAACTTGCATAAATATGCAGGTTTTGTGAAGGAAAATAACATATACCTCCTAGAAGTGTTATTTCCTAAATATGCACACTCTTTAAGTATTTTTATGGGTTTTTTCAATGGTTTTGTTCGAGTTTTTATTATTAAAAGATCGAAAAAAGGTTAACTAACTTCTAAGAGGTGGTTACAGTGAAGAATATTTCTCATTAAACTAAGATAGTGGTGGATCAAGTCAAGGAGAAAAGTTTAATGATCTAAACCAATTCCATTGTATGAAAATAGTTATTGAGTGCTCCATCACATGGTGCATTTATTGATTTAACCATTTCAGAAAATTACAAATAGGAGGAGGTTGTGTGAATGTTTGGTATGTTCTTTTGTGAGTGTGAGAGTATGCCATTGAGAGGGAATTGAGAGAGAAGTAATGTGGTTGTAGCAGCTCACACAAAAGATCAGAAATAAATAAGAGTGTTGTATGCATGTAGCAATGATCAGAATTGATGTGAAGATGTAGAGCTCAAGGTCCATCATAGTAGATGTTATGTTTTGATTTACTTTACACTATAGTTGATGGTTGGATGGATTGAGAGGGTGACCCATTGAGATGGCACATTGTATATCAGATTTTGATGTGTAGGTCCCGGACAGTACTGCATACATGTAGCAGTGATCAATTTTGAGAAGTTGCAAAGGATTATGTGATTGATAAAGGATTTGCTTTAGAGTTTTGTTGTTGTTGATTTATTCAAGTTTTTGCTGCAAAGATAGTTTCTTTGATGAGTGTGGTCCTAGTTTGAAATATTTTGAAAAGTGGCCCTATATAGTTTTAGGGGTAGTGGCTCCTTGTTGGTGGTGGCTAGCTAAATTATTTTAAGGATGGTGGCTCCTTGCCAGTGGTGGCCAACTAAATTGTTTCAAGGGTAGTGGCTCCTTGCTAGTGGTGGCCGATGAAAATTTGTATAATATATTTTATTAACAGAAGATTCAGAGCAATGCAACAACAATGGGGTGTTTTTTCTCCCCTTGAGGGTTTCCACCAGAAATACTTGTGTCTCATTCTGGATGCATGTGTTGATGCTTTTCATGGGTTTTAAGTGTTGAGATTACACTGTTTTTATATTCAAATCTACTGATGTTATTGATGTGTGTTGATCTTTAGTAAATTGGTAAAAATATTTTAAAAGTTAAAGAAGGATTATCACTATTGATTCACCACCCCCTATGAGTAGTGATCTACATTTCTAGTAATATGGGACTTAGAAGATGTGTATTGATTACAAGGTGTTGAATAAAATTACACTCAATAATAGGTACCCCTTACCTAGGATAGATGATCTACTGGATAAATTGAAACAAGCAAAATACTTCACTAAGCTAGACTTAAAGTCTGGATATCACTAGGTTCGAATCAAAGAAGAAGATACCTATAAAACCGTCTTCAAAAGCAGGGAAGGTTTGTGTGAGTGGTTGGTCATGACATTCATCCTATGCAATGCACCAACTACATTTATAAGGTTAACGAATTATATATTGCACCCTTTTATAAATTCATTTGTTATTTTCTATTTGGATGATATACTGGTATATAATGTTATCTCAGAGGAGCACATATCACAATTGATGAAAGAGCTAGAGACATTAAAGTGTAGAAATTTCTCTGTACACATCTTGTAGAGAAATTGTAGATTAAATTGATAATGCAATTTACTAAAACAAAATACTTGATCTACTTCTACTATCAAACTTTGTGGAAGCTTAATAAATTTTAGCAAGATCAATCAGAACACATATAACAGAGAAGAAGAAATCACACACATGAAACACAGAAGAATACTCTGGGGAAAGCCTCAGCTAAAAACCCCGTTATTTGTATTATCATACAAGTGGAAATATCTTAGGATTACACAAAGCTTTAACTCTCAAGCTATCCAGCTCTTAGTACAATCCCTCACTGCTGCTCATAGACAGAATAGACAACACATATGCCTTACTTCAGTCCTCCAAGCCTCCTATTTCCTTGCGCAATTTCTCCTGGGTCCTCCAATTGCAACCTCTGTGATTCTCACCTCACACACAACATTAACCTCTGAAATAACTGCGTAATCCTGAAGGAGATAATTCCTTTTGCATGGATGAGTTTCCTTTATAGGAAAAATCCTCCAATTGATAGTACAATGTCTCTATCTTTAATCTCAACTGGGTCTTTCTCTGAATTGACATGCATGAGTTATTTATAAGAGAATATTCAGTTATCTGGAGAACACTAGTTGCATGCATGGATGCATTAACTGATTGAACTCACAATTAGTTCCTCCAACTGTTTGGAACTAATTTAATTGGACTTAACTCAGTTAATTGAGCTAACTAATCACAACTCAAATACAACTCATCCTTATCTACTTAATTAAGGGTTAACTTCCTCAATCAAAGGGATAACTGTTTCATTTCTTCACAAAGACTTCATGTTTGATTTTCTTCAACTAATTGACTCAAGATGAATTAATTAATTATTTTTCAAATAGCTAGTGAGACTAAATTCGAATTTTAATTCAAGGACAAATTAAAATTGGAATATATCCCAAAATGCTATTTATAGCAATGCTATTTTTAGCATTTTTGTTTTTTGCTATTTCCAACAGAGTTAGAGTATATCTTGAAATGCTATTTATAGAAATGCTACTTTTAGCATTTCTTGTTGCTATTTTCAACACTCCCTCTCAACAAGAAAGGCATTCAACTCGAACCTGATCCTGAACCTTTGGAATGTTCTGCATGCAACACTTCTCTCAAGTGTTGTTGCTCCAACAACTCCAGAAACAAAAAATATCCAACTTGAATTAGAAGGATGCCTCTGTCATCAAAGTCTCTGACTACTATTGTCTATGTCGATTGAAAACTCTACACCTTTGTGCTCTTCAGTATTTGACTACTCTAGCCTCTGCCACTTTGATGTCTTACTATATCAATCCCACTAATTCCTCCTGTTGCATCCGTGCTGTTGCTGGTCCTATCTCCTAACACTGCATCCGCACTGCACCTCCTCTCATCATATTGCATCGTGCTGCTCAATGCTGCACTGCAACTCAGTTACTGAGAAGTAAGTAACTGATCTCCCAACTGACCTCCCTGTTGGGCTAGAAACACCCTCTGATGCTGAAGCTCCCTCTGCCACTCCATCTGCATCTGTCTTTACCCACTCAGATAGTCCCGATACTCCTCGTTGGGGCTCCCGTAGCAAGGTCTAATCAAAGAGGTTGGGTACCTCAAGGATGCTACCCCTATTTCAACCTTCTTAGGACTATCTCTTCACATCACCCCACCTCACACCTGGAGGTATGGCTGCATGTGATCTCTCTGCCCACTTGGCTCGAAATTCCCCCCTACTGAAGGTCTCTACACATTCCCCAACAAGGGCCATGTAACCAATGTACTGCTCAGGTGACCTCCTCTATCTGCGTTGAGAAGATTGCTCTCCCACATTCTCTCTCGCATCCGTTAACAATCTGTTAGCCTCCCTTGTGCATTTTTTCCCATCTCAGGAAGACTTTGCATGAGTGGATGTATCCACTCTTATAACCTCTGCATGCAGCTGCTCCGCATCAGTCTGAGGCTCCTCCTCCTTAGGATCCAAAAGTTCCTCCTCTGCATGCATCTTGAGCTCCCTCTCAAGGGAAACTCGCACGGCCTTCACCTCATCCAACTTAAGATCTTTGCAAACCACTGTCCTCTGACTGGTAGGCAAATACACCCGATAGTTGTGGGGAGTATCAGTGTACCCCACAAGTATCCCCAACTCTGCTGTCGGCTCTAGCTTCTGTTGGGCATCCTATGTCACATGGCAATAAATCGATGAGCTAAAGATCCTGAAGTGACTCACATCTGGTCTCTTCCCGGAGAAAGCTTCCTTTGGTGTCTTCATCCCAAGTATGCGATGCGGGCTTCTATTCTGCAAGTAAACCGTTGTGTTGCATGCCTCAACCCACAAATGAAGTGGTAGGCCTTGGTCATGCAGCATCGCCCAAGCTGCTCCCACAATTGTTCTATTCTTCTTTTCGGCCACCCCATTCTGCTGTGGGTTATGGGGTGCCGTCAACTCCCGTTTAATTCCTTCTGCAGCATAGAAGTCCTTGAACTCTTGAGAGACATACTCTCCACCATTGTTGCTTCACAAAGCCCTAATCTTCTTTCTCGATTCTTTCTCAACCAAGGCTTTGAACTCGCAAAACCTTGAGAAGATTTGATCCTTCTTCTGCATGAAATAGATCCAACATCTATGAGAAAAATCATCAATGAAAATAACATAGTACCTTTGTCTAGTGGTGGAGGCTGTTGAGAATGGTCCACACACATCTGTATGAACTTTCTCCAAGATTGCTTCAGCTCAACTGTCTCAATCCTGAAAGGAAGATTTGGCATACTTACCCAAGGTACAACCTTTGCATGTGTCCACTTGCTCAAGTTTACCTTTGGGAAGTACGGTATAAATCTGTTGCATTATCTTCAAGGCCCCATGATGCAAGTGGTCCAACCTTCTATGCCATAATTCGCCAATATCTTGGCTTTGCACCAATTTTTCTTTGGAACTCAATGCAGCACAGTCATCTACCTCCAGCTTGTAGAGATTCTTCACTCCCTTAGGGGGGGGGGGAACGAACAGAGACAGTCGAATGACTAAGCAGGCCAATGAAAGTTCAACTTGGCCCCAATCCTAATCCTCTTGGTCTGACCCGTGGCTATGTGTCTCAGGAATGCCTTTCCTTTACTGAAGACAACATTGTAGCCTTTTCCCTCCAACATTGCGATCGATACCAAGTTCTTTTTCAGTCCTGGGACATACTTCACATCAGTCAAGGTGATAGGAGGTCCATGCTACCTATGAAACACAACCGTACCTTTACCTGAAACATGATACTTTCCATCATCGCCCATCTCTATGCACATCTGGAGGTCCTTCCCCTCCAAGGTACTAAATAAAATCCTATCTCCGGTCATGTGGAATGAGGCTCCACTGTCAATATACCAAACACAACCCGTCATCGATGACACCATGCATGTGAAGAGGGTAAAGTTGATTTTGAACTGAGAGGCTAATTCCTCACCTTCCGATCCTTTCTAGGATCCCTTCTTGGACTTCTTCGATGGGCAATCAATTGCATAATATCCCATCTTGTGAATTCGGTTCTCACCTACAACCCCGAACTTCAAACTTCAAATTCTTCTAAGTAAACTGTTCATAGCTATGATAACCTTTGTTCTGATACCATGGGGAACTTTTTCTACAAAACCTCGCTCTAATACCATGTAGAAATTCTTATCTCTACACATCTTGTAGAGAAACTGTAGATTAAACTGATAATGCAATGTACTAAAGCAAAATACTTGATCTATTTCTACTATCAAACTTTGTGGAAGCTTAATAAATTTGAGCAAGATCAATCGGAACACATATAATAGAGAAGAAGAAATCATACACATGAAACACAGAAGAATACTCTGGGAAAGCCTCAGCTAAAAACCCCGCTATCTGTGTTATCATACAAGGGGAAATATCTCGGGATTACATAAAGCTTTAGCTCTCAAGCTATCCAGCTCTCAGTACAATCCCTCACTGCTGCTCGTAGATAGAATAGACAACACATATGCCTTCCTTCAGTCCTCCAAGCCTCCTATTTCCTTGCGCAGTTTCTCCTGGGTCCTCTAGCTGCAGCTTGTGTGATTCTCACCTCACACACAACAGTGACCTCTGAAATAACTGCGCAATCCTGAAGGAGATAATTGCTTTTTCATGGATGAGTTTCCTTTATAGGAAGAATCCTCCAATTGATAGTACAATGTCCCTATCTTTAATATCAACTAGGTCTTTCTCTGAACTGACATGCACAAGTTATTTATGAAAGAATATTCAGTTATCTGGAGAACACTAGTTGCATGCATGCATGCATTAACTGATTGAACTCACAATTAGTTCCTCCAACTATTTGGAACTAATTTAACTAGACTTAACTCAATTAACTGAGCTAACTAATTACAACTCAAATACAAATCATCCTTATCTCCTTAATTATGGAATAACTTCCTCAATCAAAGGGATAATTGTTGCATGTCTTCACAAAGACTTCGTGTTTGATTTTCTTCAACTAACTAACTCAAGATGAATTAATTAATTATTTTTCAAACAACTAGTGAGACTAAATTTGAATTTTAATTCAAGGATAAATTAAAATTAGAATATATCCTGAAATTCTATTTATAACAATGTTATTTTTAGCATTTCTATTTTTTGATATTTCCAACAGAGTTGGAGTATATCCTGAAATGCTATTTATAGCAATGTTATTTTTAGCATTTCTTGTTTCTATTTTCAACATAAAGAAGCACCAGTTGCTAGAAAATCTTAAAAAGTGTGAGTTTTCACAACATTCTTTGGTGTATCTGGGGAATGTGATAGGTAAGGAGAGATGAAAAGAGATCCTGCCAAGATGGAGGCCATCATGAAATGGATTGTGCCTATTAATGTTTATGAGGTTAAGATCTGTGTTTCGGAAACACAATACTTGAGGAAATTAATAGCCTCACTTTTAATTATAGCAACACTACTACATGCCAGAACAAGTGGCAAGAGTTTCGAATGGAGATAGGGTCAACAAAGGGATTTGAGGAGTTCATGAAGAAGATTAGCGAAGCACTAGTATGACATTACCAAAATTGCAACACCCTTTGACGTGGAGACAAATGCGAGTGGGTATGCTATGGGAGTGGTCTTGATGCAGGGAGGAAGGCCTGTGTGCTACCATTTTGAAGTCATTCAAGGGGTATTTCTTAGCTACCTTACCTATGACAAGGAGCTTTATGCCCTAGTGCAAGCTGTGAAGAAGTGGAAGAATTATCTAATGGGAAAGGAGAAGGTAATCCAAATAGATCACCAAACACTACAATACATGCAAGCCCCAAGTAAGTTATAATAGACTAATCATTACAATTGGATGAGGTTTCTACAATAGCTTCATTTAGTGATCAAGTACAAGAAGGCCAACACAAGTAAGTTGGCCGCCATGCTTCCAAGGCCACCCACATTAAATATCACAACTTTGGGAACTCTAATGCACACGGAGCCACTCACCCATGATGCATATAGAGAGGCATATTTAGAGGATGAGGACTTTAAGGAGGTGTTTCAGTAGTTGTGGAGCCAAAGTCATGTGCACAATGGTGACAACACAATTGAAAACCATCTCCAAGATGGGTTACTCTATAGGCTAGATAAGTTATGTGTTCCTAAATGTGAGTGATTACGATTGATCATAAAGTCTCACACCTCCAAGGTTGAAGGGCACTTTCATGTAGGGAAGACAATGGCCAACTTGCATAGGTATATGTATTGGCCAAAGATGCAAGAACACGTGTCTAGGTTCATAAGAGGATGCATAATTTATTGTACCAATAAGCTTAGTAACAAGAAAAATGGTCTATATCATTGCTTATATGTACCCACTCATCCCTAGGAAGACATTTCCATGGACTTTGTGGGAGGTTTACCAACAACCAGGAAGGAACATTGTTGATAAATGTAACAAGTTTTAGTCTTCATAATTATTGTACTCATTTGAATATGTATCCTATGTAGCAAATAAGAAAAAGAAAGAAAAGATATTTTTATTAAAGCATGGGTTTCATGCTTATTATTGATGGTATTTTAGGTGAAAGCATGTTATTTGTGCTTCTAGGGTTTGTTAGGTCTCAGGATTTATGGTCATGAGTCAAAGGAGTCAACATTATGTTTATAAGACCCTTCCGGGAATTTTGTAATGTAAAAAGAATTATTTATGAGTCTAGAAATTCCTAGAATCTTCAAGAGTACAAGTCAACCTTGGGATCCTTAGGTCAAACTAAAGGAGGGAATTCGACCCCTTGAGAAGGCTATAAAAGGAAGTATTTTGACCTCATTTGGAGACACACACTCACAAGTTCTATCTATCAATAAAAGAGCTTGATTTGTAGCTAGGATGTTGGGAAAAGGAGAGAGAAGGTATAGAAGAAGTTGGAAGTACACATTTTCTCTATTTTTGGTCTCTATCTCTCTCACACATGCAAAAATATAGGGTTTCTGGGCTGCAGTAGGAGGCCGAAGTTGTGAGATCAAGTTACAGTAAAATGAGGTGCAATATCTTGTAGCTCGGCGGAAGGAAACTCTGTTTAGACCTAGTTGATCTTAGGAAGAGTTATCTTGATATTTGAAGGTCTCAAGAGGAGATTGGGTTTCTATAGAAGCTATAAAACCAAAATTACAGGATCAAAATTGTAGTTCGAGTAATAGTATTGAAGTTGGCAAGATGAAGTTGTAGGGTGTAGCAGTTTGGTGCAATTTCAAGAATGACTTGAGGAAGGGACGACTTGGTACTGGGAGAAGGACTTTGTTTAGGGATTGGGTCTTTGTATCTCATTTGAATTAGATTCTAAGAAGAGAAGAGTTTCTAGGATTTCCATTTGGAGGGGTTTTTCCTTAGCTGAGAGCCTATATCTGTGTCCTCTTTTGTTGTTGTCGTTTCTTGATATTGTTTGATGAAAAGATCCAACTAAAGAACATAAATCAACATTAATGAAGATTCACAAGCAAGTATCAAGGTTAAATAAAATAAGATATAATATCAACCACTTCATATTTTCTAACATGGTTACAGAGCTAAGGTGAGTAAGGAAGGTAGTTGGAAGGACACTAGAAGGAATTATCTATCAAGGAAGGAAAAAGGAAACTCTCACGTAAGAATCTCAAGAAGAAGAAGACTCAAGGAAGGAGACATGTTGATCAAGAAAGAAGGGTTTTTTCATTGAAGGAAGAATACATCTCACAAGGAGGGCATTGATCTCGTAAGAAGAAGTCTACGTAGAAGGAATAAATCTTGGTAGTTGTTGGAGAAAAATCCTAGGGAACATCTTTCAAGGAAATCTATTCAGGGATCTTGGAGGCACCAAGAAGGTTGGAGACATCATCAAAAGGAATATTGGTATTCAAGTAAGTATCATATTGTTTCATAATGGTTGAATCTTCAAGTCATGTAAGTTCTTTTTGCAAGGAGAACAATAAGCTCATCGGGGCATCAATCTATCTGGCAAGGAAGAAGAGGATTGACTTGATATTGTCAGAAAAATAAGTGATGGAATATGTCACTGGGAAAATTACCGAACTTAATAAAGAAATGACATAAGAATTAGAAAATTACAAGAAAGGGGAAGTAAGGGCACAAAGGACCTGTTAGAAAAGTAGCAATAAAGGCTAAATTTTACTTGTTCCTTAGTTAAATTTAGTAATTCGATTTTCCACATCAGCATGATGACTTAGATTGCAGTTAACTTGTGTGACATGGTCTTGTCTACTAGTTATCTTATAAAATTTGAGTTATAGGTGTTAGTGTCAGTCTTTCCAGCCTTCCTCCAGTGATCAAATATGCTCTTACAAAGTGATTTTGAAGTGTCAAAGTCAAATTTTGTCATTTCAGTGAGTCTTCAAGCAAAATTTGGTCACTAGACATTAGGTCTAGGGTTTGCTTTAACTCCTTCTAAAGTTGCCCAAATACCTATCTATGTCACTATTCAGCTGAGTCTATCATCATTCATAGTGTTTTCATTATCATGTCAGTGTCTAATGAGTCATTTTACATCTTGTTCATGCTTCAATTGTGCCTTGGCAAGTTCATTTCCCTCTCCCAAGGTTTTGAAGCCAATTTCTCTTGGAAGGTCAAATCAATGGCAAAACTTGTTTCCTGATGTTCATACACCTTCCCCTATCCTTAAATTACCTTACCAAAGGCTTTCCAACACTCAGATCCCCCAAAATCCTCATTTTTGCACAAACCCTAGTTTCTTGCTACAACCTGGCAATTTTCTAGGTTGGGCCTGTGTTTTGCCCTTTTCGACCCCTTCCCCTCACTCAATATCTGATATTCCACTTTCCCCTACTTCCTAACATCCCTCCCCACTCCCAAAAATTTCCTCAAGAATTTATAAGCCCCTTGTCCCCTTCATTTCGCTTCATTTCGACAACATTCCTTGTTTCACACATCGGGACAAGTTTCACTCAAATGATGTTTCAGAGCAGTCAAAGATGAATTTTGGAAAACTGAGAGAGTTTTTTGTCCACAACATGCCAAAGAAGTAAAACCTCCTTCACTTTTTACACAGGTGTCATGGTTTGAGAGAAATGTCAAGAATTCCGTTGCCTCAGGAGAATCAAAGATACCTCTGAAGTGACCTTGGGAAAATCAAGTTTTCTCCTAACTTGGTTGGCCAAATGATTTTCTTGATGGGTAAAATGATAAGTAGACTCAAGGACCTTTCCAATGAGCCCACTTTTGCTCAATTCTTACACCGGGAAGGCCTTCAAACAGAGCTGCCAAAGTGCGAGACCTTTTGAGAGGCCTGCGCGACCTTCTGGGCAGTGCGAGACCTTTTGAGCGCCCCTCCACAGTGCAAAAATATAACTGGCGCGACCTTCTGGGCGGTGTGAGACCTTTTGAGCGGCCTGCGAGACCCGTTGAGCTGACTTGCTGCAAACTTCAAAACAATTGCCCAATCTTCCTCCAAGTCATCAAATTTGTTCAAGGTAGGCTCTTTACACATCATTTTGGAGGTTGGTGATGGATGTAAGCCCTCATGCTATGATTTTAACCTCAAATCTTGCAAATGAATAGATTTATATGGCTGCAATGTTAATGAGCACACTGTGCTAGGGTTTATGGTGTTTCAAGCTGTTTTTTCCTTTA